>VZUI01044902.1:0-21293 GCA_013401135.1 Cettia cetti
GCAGGGGCTGCCTTTGGGGCTCAGAGAGGATGAACCTGTGCAAGCTCCCCTGGCCAGTCTGGCTGGAACAGCAGAACTGGCTGGACTGGAGCAGCGGGGCTCTGTTCCTGCAGGAGCAGCTCTGGGCTGTGAGGAGATAAGACAAGGTAAGAGGGAGCATGGACTGGGGGCTTATTCCACTTACATTCATAAAATCCCAGGGGAGATGCAAAGGAAGAAACTCTTGATTTTTAGTGGTGCTTTTTAGAGCATCAAAGTTCACATTGTCATTATCAGCAAGTTTTTTTTTTTCACGTAGTTAAGTCAGCCACTTTTGCCTCCAGCCCTTACACACCAAGCCCAAACTTCAAGGTTTCAGAATGCCACTGGATTTCAGCTTAAAAGGACAGAGCAGTTCCAACACAAAAACAAACTGCTCAGGGCTGTTTCTCTCATGGCTTTGGGTGTGGAACATGATGTGTATCAGCACACCCCAGACTGCCTTCTCTGTTTTTTTTTTTTTTTTAACCTTTTTTTTTTTTTACTTTTAACCACTGGTCTAATATTTTGGGTTAAAGCATTGGAAACTTGCTGATGGAAGCCTGTCAGTACTTGGTGCAGGACCATCACTCCTTTGGAGGACACAAATGTGCAGCTTTAAAGATCCTGCTTTTACAGCAAAGAGCAAAGGTCTCCTTGCAGGGACAAATTATATCCTGGGGCTGCTTCACCTTCCAGACTATTTACAACTTCTTCACCCATGGCCCAGAGAGGAGGAAGCTCCCACTGCATCACCACCTCCTCTTCCAGAAGGGAAGCAAGGGGCTACTGCAAATGCCATTTAGAGTGGCAGGCACTTCATCCAGATCCCAGCAGTGATGGTGCCCAAGGCATTGCTTGTCACAAGCCATCCCAGCTCCCAGGAGAGCCCAGCTCGGGGAGAAGAGAGAAAAAAAAGAGAAAAAAAACCCACCAAACATAAAAAAAACCCCAACAACAAAAAAACCCCCCTGCTGCCAGCAGTGACCAATCTACAGCAAATGCTCAGATTTCAAAACTCTGGCAGGACATTCCAAGAAAGCCATTCCCCATCGAGGATCCAGGCCTTGGGGAAGGAGGATGGGACAAGGACCAGGTGCCCAAGTGACTGAGCCAGTGCAAGCCCTTCCCTGGCTCTGGATTTCAGCAGGGAAGAGCAGCGTGAATTCCTCTCCTAAATTCCTCTCCTAGGCAAGCTTCTCTCCTCCCAACAGCCTCCTGTTGCATCAGAGCCAAACTTCCACTGCCCAGGAAAAGGGGAATGAGGAGAAAAACAAAAGAAACCGCAACGAAATCAACACTTCACAAGAACATCACAACATTCAGCTACACAGTCGCTGCACCAGGGGAAGGACTGGATTAGGGAAAGGGGCAGAAAGGGGACACACATCCAACGTGCTGCTCCCAAAACCCCCCAAGGGGACTCAGGCTCTCACATCAAGATTCAAAGAACTTCAGCCTTTGAAGCTGGTGAAGGTGAAGGTGAAATAAGGTGAAGGATTTAATGAACACGGAATTTCCACTCATGCCCTGGAAAAAAAAATACACTCAAAAAAAAAAAAAAAAAGACAAAAAAATTTTCAAGATTTTCTACATATTTACAAAAATAAGCCCCCCAGCCTCACAACCAGGGAGGTGGAGCAGCCAGGTGTGGGGAGTGGGACGGGGTTTCTGCCCGAGCAGCAGTTCCTCAGAGGTTCCCATCCCAGGGGAAGCAGGAGAGCACGGCTCTCGCTGCAGCAGTGCAGAGCAGCGCCCTCAGCTGATGCGGAGTTTGGTGTCCCGGTGTCCCGGGGGCGTCACCATCTCGTTGGCAAAGCCGTTCTCGGAGCAGAAGGACAGCTCGTCCGTGGTCTCCACGCCGTTGTTGATCTCTGGGAAGGGCAGAGAAAGCAGGGATGTCATCACAGGAGCTGCCCCCCTGCAGCCAGGCAATCCCAGCATGTGGCATCCGTCTGATGCTACAGGGAAGCAGGAACACTGCACACTCACTAACAACCAGTTCTGAACATGATCTGCCTCTGGTTTGGAGCTCAGCTCTACATTTCAGCCCTTCAAAATCCTGCCACCACCAGAGGCAGAGCTGGACCCCCCCTACACCTGATGTCATTGTCACAGGCTGAGCAGGCCACCTGTGGGAGAGTGGCACAAAGCACCTGAACCTGATCCCTACCCAAATGGTCATCCTGGGAAAGGACTGACTCCTCTAGTCACTGGCTCCACCAGGAAAAACCTGCACCCACCAACGTTTAAATGGCAAAACATCCACCCTAGGCAGGAACAGTTGTTTCAAAGGCACAAAACTTCAATCCGCACCCCCCACCCCTAAGGGATTTTATGTCTGGGATGTTTTATGTCTAGGACATGTTAGGGAAGCTTAATTCTCCTGTGCCAAGCTGCTTTCCTTGTCTGGGTTCCCTGGATTTATACCTGATTTTCACCACCTCTGGCTGGCATTTCGCACAATAAGCAAAGTTGCCTTTTTGCTCTGTCTGTGCCCAGAGCACTAAACCCTGATCCCTGCTGGGCATCTCCAGACCCTAAATACAAAAAAAGAAAACCCATAACAACGCTCAGAGGGTGGGGGGATTATATTCACATTCCTTCAAAGGTGAGTTTTCCAGCCTCATGCACCACATTTAACCTTTTAAAGCTAAACATTTCAATCTTTGCTCATACTTTTGCTATCTTTCTTAGAGGTGGTGTGTGATGGACACATTAGCAATGTGTTCAACAGAAATAAACTCTGGGAGGAGCACAAGGATATCAGGAATGCCACAACCTCTAATGTCACTGAATTCCAGGTCTACCCCAAGCTCATGACCATATTTGTGGGTTATGATTAGTGGGCTTTAGCCATTATTAGTGGGTTCTGTGGCTTTTGACAACAGAGAAGATGTGGGACAGTGTAAGATGGGATAACCCAGGAAGAAAAATTTTATTAAAGCAGGATTTCTGAGCATGTCAGTGCTCAGACCTGAACCAGTCTGGGATGGGCCACAGAATCACAGAACAGTTTGGGCTGGAAAGGACCTTAAGGATCATCCCACTCCAACCCCCACCAGCCATGTCCATATCCCACGAGTGCAGTGAGGTCAGTCCAGTCCCCTGACCCAGAGCAGGAAAAGAGCCCTGAATCAGAGCAGCTCCTCCCTCAGCAGGGTGAGATCTGAGGGAGGGTCCCAGCAGCCCCATCCCCACCTGAGAAGATCAGCTTCTCCTTCATGATCTTGACGTCCTGGCTGGAGCGGCGGACGGCAGCACTGAGCATGATCTGCTCCGGGTTGTAGGTCCTGATGCTTCCCAGGCGCCACCTGCAAGACAGGAGCAGGATCTCAGGGACTGCACTCTCCAGACACAGGAGCACCCTCAGTGCAAGAGGCCACAGAGTCCCTTTGGCCCCTTGCAGCTACACAACCCCAGGTGGAAGGAGGATGTTCAGAGATGAGTGTGTTACCTCAGGCACCTCCAATCTTGAGCGCCCCAATTCCACCCAGGAATTAGACCCATGGAGTCACAAATCCATGAACTAATTTCCCCAAGGGCTGCAGTTTTCCCACAGCCCTCTCCAGTTGTACAAAGGACAGAGAGGTGTTTAAACTTTTATAGGGAACAGAGTAAGAGAACCAGCTGAGTAAAGAAACCCCAAACTTTCCCCCACCAAGCGCCATGGTCAGGCTTGTGGGAGAAGAGAGTTCAGAGCCAATTTAAACTTTCAAACCTGAGACAGAGCAAGGAAATGGCCTCAGACTGTGTCAGGAGAGGTTTGGATTTGGTATAAAAACTATTCCTTCCCCAAAAGGGCTCTCCAGCCCTGGCACAGCTGCCCAGGGCAGTGGTGGAAGGATTTAACAGCCGAGTGGATGTGGCACTTGGGGGCACTGAGAGCAGCCCTGTGGCAGACCCTCACTAGGAAGGGAAGCTGGGCTGCTGCAATAGGGGAAAACACGGCCTGGCAGCTGTTCCCAAGATCCCACCACAAGGGGATGATGTTTAGGCCAGGCTTTCATAGCCCACACCCCACTGACCCATCAGTAAATCCCACTCTCCCTGCCAGAGCCAGGAATGCCCTAAAACTATTTGATAAAGAAACAGCAGGGATTTAGGGTGGCCTGTGAGCTTTCTGATCTGCTGGCACCATCTAGTGGATCACTCACACAAGAGAAGGTGATCAAAACAATCACCTTTTCTTCAATTTCCAACTCCTTACCCAACCCCAGGGTAAGATTTGAGGAACCCACAAATCTCCAGCCTGGGTCTATGGCATCAGCCTGACAAATCAACGTCCACAAAAGAGGTTCTGCAACATTTTTCCCAGGAAAAATGGAGCTGGTGTCGGTTTTGTAGGATTTCCACCCCCTTCCCAAATCCCAGTGCTTGACACTGGGTGACCTGAATCAGGCTTTGACCAGGGTACATATGGAGGCCACACAGAAAAAAAGGGGTGGGATGGCAACATGACACAACTCACAGACCCATGGACAGAAGCAATGCAGAGGAAGCACAAGGAGGCAAAGACATTCAAGTATAAAATAATTTTTTTTAAAAAAATTTCTTTTTTCTTCTATCATCATCTAAACTGAGCCACTCTGACCCGGAAGAACATCTTTTTGGCCTTAGTGTCCCCTGCAGGCAGATCCTACTAAGGCAAATGTGATTGCAAAATCTCCCAGGGTAAGACCCTCCATAAACTCTAAGTCAGGGCCAAAACACAAGTCTTGGTACAAGTCTTTTCTTTGCCCACCACACCGGGATTTTCAGCATCAAGTCACTCTGTGGCCAAAAGTGACCTCCTACCCACAGATCCCAGCTATCCCACGGAGGACAGGGGTCATCCTGAGGCACAGAGAGCCCAGCCTCAAACACGTGCAGGGACCAAGGGCTTTTCTCCTGCTGCCAAGAGGAACAAGCACTGCTCTGTGCCCTCCATCTCCCGCGGTGGCTGTGGGCACACCCAGGGTGGCAAGACACGCACGAGGAGACGATGGCTCCTCTCACAGCGGTGCCCTGCTCTGACTGAGCCAGGAGAGGGTCACCCCATCTTGCAGGGGTGCACTGAAACATCCTCTCAGCAGAGCCACCAGTGCATTTAACCACGATGCAACTCGGAGCAAGGCCACGTGAAACGCTCTGCGCTGCGCTCAGCAGCCTCGGGGTCTCCAAAAAGCTGGTTGAATAGAAAACAGCACCTCTCCTACCCCCTTGGACTCTGTTGTGATGGACCAGGTTTGGGACAGCAGCGTGCAAAAAGGCCAGAGAGACAGCAGGAAGGTCCTGTTCTGGGAGGCTGGCGTCAGAGCAGACCAGACGGACACGGGGTGGGAACGGACTAAAAAATACTGGGACAACAACACAGAGACAGCATACACCGGGTTAGGGCCACGGCCAGACCCTGGGGTGGGAGGGGAGATGCTCAATGCCATGGAAAGGAGGGGCAGAGGGGCAGGTCGAGGAAAAAGTGGGGTTGATCGGCACTGAGGTGGGAAGATGGAGCAAGCACAGAGCCAAGCCAGCTGCAGAGAGTCCCCCTCCTGTGCCTGCTCCTGCCTAAAGCCTGCCCAGCTCTTCCACGCCTGCCTTCTCATCCACCAGCAAGGGGGAGGCGAGAAGGGGACACCACCCGACCCCCCTGCACCCACGGGAGGGCTCAGCCCGGCCCTGTAACACCAAAGCACCTCACAGACACTGCAGGGGCCGACCCCGACCATGGGGCAGTGCCTGGGCAGAGGGAGGGGCAACCAAATCCTCAGGAACACAACCCCATGGCACAGAGCAGGAGCAATGGAGAAGGGAACATGTGAAGAGTTTGCTCCAGAGTAGGGACGCGGCGAAGGCTTTAGTGCAGACAAGGGACAGCGCTTCCCTCCAAAGGGGTGGGAATGACTGGTGAGGGAAGGGCCAAAACCAGCAGAAACCTGGGATTCTGACTGATGGCGCTTCAAATCCAGCGCCCCAGGCTCCATTCCATCCCCTGCTGCAGTGCTCTTTATTTCCACACTGTATTTCCAGTTTCACAGTGGTGCAAGCACTGAGGGCAGCGATTGATGAGCCAAACCTCTCCAGTTATCAGCCCCATTATTCAGAGAATTAATCAGAGAAGTGCTACTTCATATAATTGAATGGATTCCACGATTTTCTTTAGGATGGAGGCTGGCCTCAAACATCTCTGGTAAGGGCAGGAAGAAAGGGGATGTTTTGCTTGGGATTATATCCACAGAGAAAGCATTACATTCTCTGGGAATCTCCTGATTACAGTGTGCCCTGGGACCTCAGAACTGGGCTATTTTAAAAGGCAGTGACTTAGATCATTGTAACTGAAGGTCAGATTGCCTTCAAAACATCCACTGGCTTCAGCATCAGACTTCCATGGTGCCCATGGCTATGGACTGTGCAATGTTCAAACCCTCACGGTCCCCTCCTGAAGCCAGATGTTGGAAAGCATCACAAAAGCTGCCTCCTACCCTGTCCATCTGCAGTGAAGCCATAGCAGAGAGGGAGAAAGAAAGAGAGAAAGGAAGGTTGAATGAAAAAGAGAAAGAGGAGGAAAGCACCAGAATTACCTGATCATGTGATAGCTGTGAGATGCCAGAATGCAGCAGAGAGAGAAAGAGGAGGAACATGCACAACAGTCAGAGCAGTAAGAAAATAAACAAGGCAAAGAGGCAAAAAAAGGTTAGTTAGAAGTCATCACAGTTGGTATTTCCCCTCTGGAGAGGCTGCCACGATCCTGTCACTGGGGCTGGAGCAGAAGAGCAGGAGCAGTCCCTACCAGAGGAGAGAGAAGCCACGCAGAGGACAGAGGACAAGCACATCGAAGCAGTGCCTCTGCTCCCACCCACCCCCTCATCCTTGCATGAAGGAAGCAGCTCTGCTTTGCCCCAAAAAAGGACTTGGGGGGAAAAACCAAAACAACCAAACCAAACAACAAAAAAACACACCAAAAAACCCCAACCATGACACTGAAGGGGAAATTCCCCAGAGCTGAATCACAGCAGCAGGTGGTAGTTGGGCAGTTCTGCTCTGATTTGGTTTTGACATCTCCTCGACCCTGCTGGCAATTCTTTCATGTGGTGGAGAAACTGGAACATCAGGGAATGGGGTCTGTCCTGCACAAGGCTCTTGGAAGAGCAAGCCCTTTGTTGCAGAGAAGTCCAACTTCTGGAGTAGAGTTTCTCTTTCTTCTTTCTAACTAAGCAACTGATTTGACTTGCAGGATCACAACCTTTCCCATAGTAGTTCCCTGCCTATGGCAGGGGTGTTGGAACTAAAAGGTCTTTAGGGCCCCTTCCAACCCAAACCATTCCATGATTCCGTAATATTTCTACATCTGAACAGGAACAAACTGATTTAAGAAAAGTGCAACGTTCTTTTTGAACACTGTTATGGTGGAACCTCAAAATCCCTCTCCTCTTCTTCTTTAAAAGCACCGTAATGTCATTCTCAACATCCATTTCCCTAAAGCATTTACAGTTTCTCATCCACATATCTTAGGAGCAAAGCAAGGCATCTGACACTACTGATTTGTGATCTCTCATTCTTAAAAGGTGCATCCAATTCTCCAACCCCTCTTGGGAGTGGAATTGTTGTTTGCAAGGATTTTTTAATAAATATTTCCCATGCTACTGCAATCCAAGAACTGAGGCCCAGGGTACTCCTCTCTCCCATCTCCACCCGACAATCTGGACAAAAACACAGGTCACAAATACACAAGGGCAGAGCTGTAGCAAACTTACTTCTGGAATATAAAAACTCCTACAATTACGAGAAATGAAATGAGATCAGACGTGATCCAGATTAGGTGGTACTCGTCTGGAGGCTGCAAGACACAAAACAGAAGCAGACCTTCAACACTCGGGTTTGTGCAATCACAGGGAGACCACACATGGCTGGAGTTACCACCAAGGGGCAAGAAAAGCACAGAGCTGCAGGGGTTAGGTATAAATCACAATATTTATGACCTTCCTAATGCCAGGCTGTCATCCAAAACTATCAGGGAAAACTGCAAACAGGAACAATTTCAAACTCCCCCTCCTTTCGTGTGCTGACGTTTTTCTCAGAGCTCTCTGGGCTGAAAGCTTCCTATCTCAGCTGTACCTCAGGCTGAGGGCAAGATGCTGTTTGGCAATCCAAGTCTGGGGAAAAACAGGGACATATATCCATGCAGGGTCCATTTCAAGTGCAGATGGGACCTTTTAGGTACAGCCCCATGCTGGAAGTGGGATTTCTGTCCTTTCAGGCACTGGTAGGTCTGGTTCCAGTTGCCAATCTAAGTGGTCATCACACCAGCTAAGCCCAGCTGAACCATCATCACTGGGTCTCTACTTATTCTTGTCCAGCCCTGGGGTAGCCAGAGGTAAAACTTGCCCTCAATTTTGGGTTCAGAACAGGCAAAACCCCTAATTTTACAACTCGGCCAGGACACAGAGGCCTGGTTTGCTGGTTCATCTGTGTGCCTGCTTCTCCTACAACTCTTAACAGCGTCTCAGCAGGTCTGCAAAGGTGTTCTTCCCTCAGAGGAAAACTGGGAAAATCACGTGGGTTGAACAGGGAATGCAATGCAATCCTCAAGGATCCCACTTTGTGCAAGAGGAACATCAATTCATTACCATCTCAGGGCTCAGAGTGGGGAAAACCCTCAAGCCCCAACCAAACCTCCCTGGAATAGCTCACTCCTCTGCACCCACTCAGTGCATTTCCTCCTGCCAGAGGCTCCCAGGGGGTGCTTACCATGAGCCAGATGGGGGAAGGCACCTTGCGGAGGACGTGGGAGCTGTCGGAGGTGACGGAGGGGACGCCGGCGCACCAGAGGATGGAGAACAGCCAGGGCTCGTTCACCGTGTACAGGTTCACACTCAGGTTGGCCGTGGTGTAATCCCTGCCGAGGAACACACAGGGTGACCTGCAGGACCCCACCAAACCTCACCTCCCAGAGGAGAGCTCTTGCCATCAGTCACAGGTGGGGTTATTTGGTTTGAATTGTGTGAAATCGGAGTTTTTAACAGGGCACTTCGTGAGCGACCCAAGGGCACTGCAAGCCAGTGGTTTGATCCTGACAGCTTTCCTCACCTCTTGGCTGCTCTCTGGCACAGGCCACAGACCATCTCAGATGCTTCCCCAGCAATGATGGGCACAGTGTGTTTCTGGAACAACCATCTCATTGTGCTGATGCAAAATTAGCATCTGCCTCAGATGCCTGTAACATTTCAGGGGCAATTTGCTTAATTAAACACTGACAGAGCTGTCTCCAGCATCAATTCCTACAACTTCCATGCCCTTGTTTTGGGGACAATTGCAGAGTTACAGCTTCCAGTCTCCTAAGGTGATTTTCCAATGAACTAAAATGGAAAAGAAACTAAAAAGGAAAAGTTTCCAATGAACTTCCCGGCTAAAACTGTCAGCTGGTGTCCAGGAGCTGCCAGCAGCAAACCGAGCACTGGCAAT
Organism: Cettia cetti; assembly: GCA_013401135.1. NCBI lineage: Eukaryota > Metazoa > Chordata > Aves > Passeriformes > Sylviidae > Cettia > Cettia cetti. The sequence continues at coordinate 9,460 of VZUI01044902.1, forward strand.
TACCTGGTACCCAGATAATTCACATGAACTGCTCTATTTCCTTATCTATGAAGCAGAAGCATCAACAATCTCCCTCACATGGGCAGCACAGATTAATCCCTGCTATTTAACACTTTGAGGTGGAAGGTCACAGTGCAAGACATGGACATCTCCCAGCTCACAACAGGAACGCCCAGGAGTGCTCCAAAGGGGTTCTCAAGGGCAGGGGTGGGTGCAGCAATGTTGCATCCAGGGCTGGCTTTGGGGAGAATGGAGAGAACTGTGTTAAACCAGGGCTGCAGCAACATTTGACTGGGCACCACGGGGTTCAAGAAACATTGAGGTGACTGCTCTTATTTTGGAGACAGCTCTGGTGGGACTGAAGGGAGCTTGGGGCTGATAAGCTGGGAGAGATGAGTGAGTGGGCACAGAGCCCTCTCCATGGGACAGAGCAAACAGGAGGTAAAATAAGCAGGAATTATCCTGCAGGTAAAGCACAACCTTGGTTTCAAGGGTGAGGAGCTGGATGGACTGCTGGCAGCCACAGCTGGATCGGCCCAAACAGGGCCACGCTCTCAAACAGCTGCAGGCTCAGCTCCTCCCTCCTTCAGCTCTAACATGCAGCCAGACAGCTCCTTTGGAGATATTTCTCTTCTGCAAACCTGTTTAATTTCAATTTTAAAAAACAGAAAAGCCTGACCAGAAATGATCTGCCCTCCCTGAGAAAGAGGGCAAAGCTGGGAGCTAAAACACCACACGGTTCACACACAGGCTCAGGCAGGACAGGAACCCCTTGCTGTGCCAGGGTCATTACAGAGCAGAGCTGATCAGTCTAAACAGATGATACAGGACAGGAGTTTCTTCTGCAAAGAGGAATTTCTGAAAGCACATCCAGACCTTGGACTAATCAAAATTCCAAGCTAGCAGCTCTGGAGCAGACAAACGGAAGCAAAGGGCAGCTGCTAATGAGGATGAAGCAGCACTCAGAGGGAACTCAGTGTGAAAGGCCTTCACTTTTTCCCAGAGCTGTGAGGGTAATAAGAATCAGCCAATTCATACATTTGTATTTCAAAGAAGCCCATCACTTCCTGAGACAGCATGTAGAGATGTCAGAGGCAGCTGTGCGCTCCCAGGAACAGCCTGGATTCCGGAATGACGGGTGGGGGAAAGCGTGCACAGCTCAAGCTTTCAAGAGCAAATCCATCTGGAAAGATCCCTCTGTGCAAGCCAGACAGGCTGGGATGCTCAGAAGGGATGCTGAGGGCTCTCAGAGAGGGCAGTACCTGACATCCTCATTGGTGACCTTGGTGTACCGCAGGTTGAGCCTCACGATGCCCTTCTCCCTCAGGCGCTCTGCGTCCAGCTTGAGGCCAGAAGTCTGCTGGAAACCCGGAGCAACCTGTCTGACCAGCTGCCTCTCGGTGTCTGGCAGCCACATCACCTGTGGGGGGAGCCAGACAGGGCACAGGTTACAGCAAACGTGGTTCCCAAATCTGGGAACACTCCAGCCCAGGGCATGGGATTCCCTGAGCTCACACCATGATCCCAAAGCGCGTCAAATCAACAGCTCGTGCTCAGCTGCAAGAGGTGAAGTGCATCACTGAATCATAGAGTGGTTTGGGTAGAAAGGGACCTTTAAAGTCATCACATTCCAACCCCTTGCCATTCCAGCACCTTTCTCTAGACCAGGCTGCTCCAAGTCCCAACCAGCCTGATCTTAATAACTCAGTAACACTCATCTACCAAAGTATCAGAGCAGCACAGAAGCAGTCACATGCATTTTCAATGGGGAACCAAAAACCTGAGGGAGAAATCCCACTTCACATCCCCACATCTATGCTTTAACTACTTTTATCTTGCTCTTTTTCTCTGTTGTGTCCTTAGTGGGGGCTTAAAAAAAAAAAAAAAAAAAAAAAGGGAGAACCAGTTTCCTTATACCCAGAGAGAACCTCCCTGAGCTGTACCAGGGGCTCCATTCCAACCTCTGTGACCCCTGGTACAACTCCCAGTGGTGCCTCACTGGAGACACACAAGGATTCATGGAAACCATGAGGAGGCTGATGTTGGCAATATCCTCAGCCCCACGGAACTCACAGCCTGCTGCCGAATTCCCGACGCCAGGATGGTTTCCAGGGTGATGTTGATGTAAGTGCTGTAGTAGGGATGAGCTGCTGGCAGGTCCTGGAAGTTCAGGATGAGGGATGTGTTGTCCTTGATCACCTCCAGCATATCTTCCAGCTTGCAGACTGACTGGTTGGCTGCCTCCAAGTAGTCAGCCCTTGAGAGAGACCCTGCTGTCCAGAAAGGGTCGTTCTGAAAGCAAAGCACACCCCAGGATTACTGCCACAAGCTGCAAAGGCTGACTTCCTTGCTTTTTCTTTGTGGAGATGATTGTCCCAAGATTAAATTTAAAAAAAAAAAAAAAAAAAAGGGAACAGTGTATAATACACTGTTTTCTCTGTCTGTTTTTTATAATAACATTCACCCTCCTGAGGGTCTTGAAGTTCTTTGTGGGGTCAGCCAGGCTTGAGGCCCCTTTTTCCAGAAGAGGTACAGCAAGAAAACATGGCTTAGACCAAGCCTAAGCTTAGTAGACACAACTAAACGTGGTCTGTGCACGCTTGGTCCAGCTGCACCACACCACCAAGGAGATGGATCTACACCTTTCACCCTCCAAGAGGACCTGGGCATGAGCTGTGATGCCAAGGCTCCACGGTACCCACCTGCAGGAACCACTCTCCAGCGTTGAGCTTTTCCAGGTCAGTCCAGTTGAACATGGAGGAGTGCTCGTAGGCCCGCTCGGGAAACACCTCCTCCACGTTTGTTGTTCTCCTGAGAGTCTTGTCATGCATCAGAAAGGGCACCCCATCATAGCTGCAAACACAAACCCCGTTACAGCTGGAGGAGGAGGAATTCCCCTTCCCACTCCAGCCTCTCTCACATCAAAATCCTTCTGAAGGTCTCAACCAGCCTCAAAAATCCCCAGCAGGCTGAAGAGGAAAATCTCTCTTGGACATCTGCTGGGTGTTGGCAGCCACTCCTACATTGACATAAGGCTGTCCATGCCTCATCCACTTCTCCCCATTATGCCCTCAAGAATTTCCAACTCAGGTGGCTTCCATAAGAACACCCACCCCGAATGCTCATCAAAGCTTCCTTCAGCTTTGCAGCTCTCAAAAACATCAGAGGCTTCCCTGGATGCACAGACACACACAAACTCTCTTCTAGCTGTTCACAGCAGATCAGGAGGGAAATTTTCAAAGTCTCTCAGACTATATGTGAACATCAGGCTTTCAGCAAGATGCAAGGTTTCCAAACGACCAAAAATGCTCTGAAATTGCCTTCTCCAATTGAGAACTGGTTTCATGCCCACATGAGTTAAATTCATGCTTAAAAAAGAAAAAAACCCCACACCTCTCAGATGAAACTAAGCAGCCAAATGCATGCCCTGGGGTTTTTAAGTCATCTGGATATTACAGAATAATGGTTCTGGAAAGCATAAAAAAACTCTTTAAACTTCATTCCACTCAATTTTCTGTGACCAGATCAGTGGTAAAACCACACAGGGTAGTGACAGTTTTTATCAAAGGCAGGGGAACAGTTGTCTGCACCCAGAAATCAGGACAAACCCAGGGCAGCCAGCCTGATAGCAATGACATTTTCCAAAGCAAGGAGCCCACACACCTAACAGGAGACTCAGAAAAAGTCTGCAAAGGGGATGGGGTGAAATGACAAATCCCATTTGAATTAGGAGACAACCCAGAGCTGTTTCCCAGAGGGAAAATGAAACCCAATTTTAGATGATGGAGCAAATGTTGCCTCAGCTTTACCACTGCCCTCACAAAGTCCCTTCTCACAAAGGTCACTGGCATCTTCATTTGCTATTTCTGGCCTGCGCTGTGCCAACTCCCTCCCCCAGCCCAAAGCAACCCGCTGACACGGCAGTCCCACGCCGCTGGAGTGGGAAAGGGTTTAATAAATACGGTTAAAAATAAAATAAAAATGCTAAGCAACTGCAGAATGAAGAGTGTGGAGTGCTTAGAAGTGTCAGGAGCTCGAGTTTACCACCTCAGAGAAGCGTAGAGCACTGCTGAGTCTTAACCAGAGTGCAGAAATCCTGTGGGGCACTTGACATTTGCTCCCACCCTTCCAATCCTTCCCTCATGGAGTCACCCAGCACCACAGTGTCTTGGCAGGCCCAGGTTTGAAGCAGTAACTCAGAGACAGGAATCAGAGCTTTAGAAGAAGAGATGTGGAGGGGGTGGAAGAGGGAGGGGAAGAGGCAGCAATTCCAGGCTCCTGCTGCCTGGAGCAAAGCTGGCTTTCCAACTGGTTTGGGATGTGGAACTGGAATGGAGCAGGATGTGATGGCTCTGAGTGTGTGTCCAAGCTGCCCACCCATGCTGATACATGTCTAGAAGAACATGGAAATATCCCAGCAGGGATGGACCCATGCAGCCACAGGTACAAAGAGCATCTTCCTGAAGGGTAAGGACAGCAAGGGGTGCTGTGCTGCAAACCCTTCCTGAGCGTGCTGCCAGCTGCACCAATATCCCACTTTTCAGTCTGAAGGTCAATGGAATCCTCTCTTCCTGAAGGCACTCGGGTCTCTGGGAGAAGGCTCAGGAAACTGGGCCATCAAGGGCATTGTTTAAGCCTGGAGTGCTCCTCTGGGAAGGCTGATGAGTTGCAAAGGGGAAGGATCTTGGAGCTTCTCCAGCTCTCCTCCTCCCAAAGCCCACCTTTCTCCTTGGCCAGTGTTAATGGATTCAGCCACAGGAGCCAGGTGCTCATCTGGGAGCTGGACACTCAAGAACTTGTCCCCTGACAACAGCTGATGAGCTAATTTTGGAAAAAACAAGAATTGTATAGCATACATCCCAATTCGTACTCCATCCTTCCACAGTGACCTTCCACTCACCAGTGGGAAGAAATTTCTTCTGTTTTAATACCCTTTTTCCTCAAAAAAAAAAAATTATGCAAAGTAAAAAGGAAAGCAATTAAAAATATAACTTCCTTCTACCAGACAAGAAAATCTGTCCATCAACACAAACCTGCAAAGATGACAGGGGAAAAAATAAAATATCTGCTGTGAGTCTTTCTTGTACTTATAAGTGGTACTGGAACAAACTGACAGTAGGAATATTAAGGAATATTAAGGAACTATCCAACTCCTGGAACAAAGCACAGAACTGGAAATAACCCAAATTCTAATTCTAATTGGTCTTGTCCACTCAGCTCGACCTTTGCCAGCAAGGAATGTCTTTCTGACAGTCACCAGGCTCCTCCTTCCCCAAAGATTAATGCCATGTCAGGGAGAGGAAGAGGGGAAGAAAGGGCTTCCTCCTGGTGTATTCTTGGGGTGGTTTTTCAAGATTTGTGAAAACTCTCCTGTGCAACAAAGTCCAATTGGAATCTCTGCTCTGTCTGCACCTGGGGTATCCCAGAAGTCACATTTAGGCAGCTCTGCCTCTTCCCAAGGCCAGGCTGTGTTTTACTGGAATAAAACAGGCTCTAGTTTGATAAACTACAGCCTTCTTGCAAATGAGGATGACAAAGAGAGCCACGTTCTCTCATTTGGACAAGTCCACCTTTCACCATCACCTCAGTGAAATAATCAGCAGCACCTGACAGAGACAGGCAGGAATTTCTGGATGAGTTCACCAGAACAGCCCTTTCCAGTGGGAAAAAGCTGCAATGACCAGACACTGGATATGCTGGACCATTCCTGGCTTGGATTATCCCCAGGCAGCCTCAGAGCAGCAGCACACTGACCCACCTCAATACCACATCAGCCTGGACTCCGTACACCTTCTGCTCCACTGCCTTCTGGAAGGACATCAGAGTGTTCTCTGGTGCCAGCTGTCAGGAAAGCATGGACAAAAAAAAAAGCAATGAGAGATCAGTAGCATGAGGGAAGTTTATAAAGCAGTGTCAACAAGGATGCTGGGAGAAAGGTTTGGAGATATCAGGGACACAAGCTGTTATTATTCCACATCTATCTGTGCCCAAAAATTCCTGTCTCTTCCATACCACAGAGAACAACCAGACCACACATTCTGTAAGATACATGTCACTCCCACTTCTACTAATTCCATAAAGTCATCTATTACTCTAAAAATCAGAGAGTTACTCTAATAACAAACGTTCTAGTTAGTTTTACCAACAATGAAAAAAAATAGCCTTAAGCCTAGAAAATTTATCCCTGTGGCTATCAGAGAGAAGGACTCAGATTTTATTTGAAATTCCTCCCTGCTGAATGGAGCAGATGGTAAGAGAATTAGGGTTTGTTTAAGGTAAAAATGTGTGAAGACAAATACTTTGCTGTTCTACAAAAGCAGTACAGTGTAGCTACTCCCAAAATACCCATGGAACAACCACAGGCAGACCAGAAAAAAAAATATTGACAGGAATATATACAGGGATAAAATATATACAGGAATATATACAGGAAGAAAACCTGGCAGGTTTTCTGCACTGAATCACATCAAAATAAAGTTATTTTTGAAAAATACTTTATTTTTTTCCTTTTTTTTTTTTTTTTGAGCACCTGTGACACCCTGTTTTTCCACCACCAGGATCAGTTCCATCAGGACACAATGGGCATTCACATCCCATGATTTACTCAGGCACTGCAAAGAGTAATAATTAAGGGCAAAGGCCTAATTGCACCATGCAAGCAAGATATAACAATAAAATAACAAAAATAAATATAAAAACTCGAGTAAGCTCTTAAGAGTGTAAGTGACATTTGTTTTCTGATCACTCCACAGGCTCAGGTCAAAACAATCAGAGCAAAAGTCAGCATCAACCTTCATCCAGCTCCGGTATCTCAGCACTGAACTCCTCTGGCTCCAGCCACACATCAATACAAGTTCATTTCTGTGTCTGCTCAACAAAGGCAGCACAGAGAGAGCCACATTATCTCCCTAAACCAGCTCCCAGTCAAAGCCAGACTTGTTTAGGCCAGGACAGAGGCGGCACAGCCCAAGCGCTTGTGTCATCCAAGGTCGAGCTCCAAGAGGAGCTCTGCACACATTCCCAGAGCTGTCAGCAGAGAGCAGCAGCCACAAGGAGCTGGAGAAACCCAGCCAGACCTGCTCACATCGCCTTGGGTCCCTTCCCAAGGAGCTCAGGTTTCTGCAGGGTAACCCTGCAAGGTGATCCTCTCTCCACACCTCAGTGTTTGCTTTTGCACACGCCCTCCCAGAAAAACCTCTCCTACAAGGACAGAGCTGGGAGAGCAGGGCTTGGTCAGCCAGGAGAAGACTCTGGGGACATCTCAGAGCCTCCCACTGCCTGAAGAGGCTTTGAGGAGACCCCACTGCAGCCTTGCAGTACTTAAAGGGGGGCTGGAAAAAAAGGAGAGCACATTTTACACAAGCAGATAGTGACAGGGCAGGGGGAATGGCTTCCCACTGCCAGAGGACAGGGTGAGATGGGACATAAGCATGGAATTGTTCCCTGTGAAGGTGGGGAGGCCCTGGCACAGGGTGCCCAGAGAAGCTGTGGCTGCCCCTGGATCCCTGGAAGCGTCCAAGGCCAGGCTGGATGGGGCTGGGAGCAGCCTGGGACAGTGGAAGGTGTCCCTGCCCATTCCAGAGCAGAGGAATGAGATGAGCTCCAAGATCTCTTCCCACCCAAACCATGCTGTGATTCTGTGATTCTGTGACTAGAACCCTTCAGGGAAAGACAGATCTCCCTGAGAGCAGGTGGTGAGCCCCCAGCCTGTCACCCTGACATCAATAATTGCCTCTCCCAGCGAGCCCATCATTGACCCCAGACCTGCCCTCGGTGCATCCCAGCCCTGAGGGAACTGCACAAGCCACTGACACTGATGGCACAGCTCAGCAAAGATCAACCAGAAAGCCAGGAAAGTAAATTCAACCTTTTTATGTTTAAGGCAAAGATGCATCCAAGTGGGGGCAGCTGCTGTTACAGGAATGAATTGCTGAGATTAATGTTATTTTTTTAAAAAAGGCTTTACAGCCAAACTGCAGTAACTTTAAAAAAAAAAAAAAGCAAAAAAAAAAGCACAATATTCCTGCCTTTATTTCTCTCTGTATCTCTTCAGGTTTTTTTAAGAGATACCTGCTAAAACCTAAAGTCTAAAGTCAAGGTTTGTAACAAGGGATACAACCAATTCCTTAAGGGAAAGAAACCTTGGGGCACAAAGCAATCATTTCTAAACCTCCTCTCTTTTATAAACTGTGCCCACATCACTGAGAGCCAGACAGACCCAGCACAGGATTTCCAGAAGCTCTTCCTCTTCTCTCTGCTTGGTTTGAGAGACATCCCTTGTGAAAATCAGGCTACTATTCATTCCTTCTTGCTGCAGAGACACAGCAAGTAATTTCTAGCAAATTACCGTGAATTAACTCATTTTGGTTATTTTTGAGCTTAGAAATCCATTGCAAATGCATTCAAACAGAGTCTGAAGCCTTGAGGACCTTCCTTAAAGAAAATTATGAAACTGTGTTAGAGCAGCACAACCTGGCTGCAGCTGGACATCACCACATTGTGCTTTTCCCTTTTTGTTGGGGAGGTAATGAAGAAGCCTGGACAGAAGAACCAAATTTTATTCCAAACTAATTGCAGTAGTCACTGCAAACCTCTGGCTGGTCCAGGGGAAAGTGTCCCTGGCCATGGCAAGGGGGTGGAACAAGGTGGTTTTTAAGGTCCCCTTCAGCCCAAAGCACTTCTATGATTATGCACTAAAGGATCTGATCTCTTGTTTCATCAGCAAGATTTAAGGGTATTTTCTTGTCCTTTTGGAAATACAGCCATCATTTTAATGTATTTTTTATTAATTGCTTTCCTCTTTATCTCTTTTCCAGTATTAATCAACTTGTGAGCCATGAACTGGACAAAAAAAACCCCCAAAAACCAAAAAAACCCACAGGGCAGGATTAAAGTGATACCTAAGAAATGGAATTCTCCTTTTGTGTAAAACAATGCCCTCTGGAAGTTCCCTGTGTGGGGCTTAGTGTGGGATCTGCCAGTCCTTTGGATTTCAGCATTAGTGTTCCATCATGCCAGGTGAGCAACACGCCAAGGCACTAGGAGTTCTGCTTAAAACATAAAGTAAATCCTATCTTTAATCCCCATATTTTAAAGAGCATCCATTACTAACCCTGCCCATGGCAGGGGCTTAGAACTTGATGGTCTTCAAGGTTCCTTCCCACCAAAACCATTCTGGGATTCTGTGACCCAAATTTTCAGTAAATTCCTCAACTGGACTGAAAGGAAGTGAAAAAGCACAAAACAAATAGGAAAAAAAACCCCAACAACCCTACAATGGACAAGAGGATAAACTCATAAGCAAAAGCCATTAGGGATTTAATAACTAGATACAGGAGATGAGACCTCATTATTGTACTGCCCACACAAGAAAGCTGAAGCTTGATTTAATGAAAGACGACCTGACCTGACACAGATTTATTTCCCAGACAAGCCTTTCTCCTGCTCTGGCAGAAGATGTTTATTGTCAGTGTTTGCTGCTATCAACCAGGCCAGCAGCCAGGTTAACTGCTCTTATTTTTAGTATGTAAAGAAGGCGTGCAGCAGAGCAAATGCTTCTTGATTTCACCTGCGCAAGCAGCACAAACCAAAGCTCTTTAGAAGCCTGAAAAAAAAAAAAAAAGCCACCCCAAATTGATGGTGGCAGTGTTTGGGTACCTAAGAGAAGATGAAGGGAAGGATTCCTCAATTCTCTAAAAAACCAGCAACCAAAATAATGCAATGGCACAAACCAGCCTGAGCAAGGCCAGAACTGATCTTTTGTTTGCATCTCAAACATCTGGGGTGTCACCTGGCTCTGGGTTCCAGCCCTGCTTCACTTCCACAGCAATCCCAGGCAGAAGGAGTGCCTCCAAACTGTATTTGCTGTATCCATTCCCATTCCCTGGAGACTGCCAGGTCCAGCAGCACCCTTTGCACAGGGCTGGGCTCAGTACTCACCATGGGTGCCCCACGGTGCCCCAGGATGGCTGGCTTGGGCCCCAGGGCTGCCTTCTCCATGATGCAGGGGGAGGAGATGGAGAGGGGGACGAGGTAAAGTGCAACTACAGCTGCCAGGTACGCAGTGAACATCAGCATCTGGGAAGCTGGCACGGAGAGAGAGACAAAGGAACTGGTGAAAACCTGAGGCCCTGACCTCCTCCTGCCACAGGAGCAAAGGCAAGACACCTCTGCCTTCTTCCAGAGGAGAGACTGATCAGTCAGTGCCTCTAGTGTAACAGCAGAGCTCTGTGTTTAGGGAAAAACAGCTATTAAAAAAAATAAATCAAATCCTGAAGGAGGTTTTCACTTCATTTTGTATTGGGGAAACAATAATTGAAGTAAATTGCTTAAACCCCCAGAAATGAGGCTCAAAACACTGTAGGCATTTCCACCCCTTGGGTGGGACAGCACCAAATTTTGCCCTGCCTGCTAAGAGAAGTAATTCACCAGTCACACATAGCTAAAAAAAAGCCATGGCACCACATCAGTGCATTTAAAGTTTATGTTGGTGGTTCACCAGCACCACCCACTGCAGCTTCTTCTGCCTTGAGATCTGCACCAGACAAACGCAATAATGTTTTACTGTTAATTTAAAGTTTTAAATAAATCCCTGGGCTGTGAGGGAGCTGCAGTGCCTGGGGCCAGAGGAGCAGTCCTGCCTCCCATGCCACCCCCATCAGCCACCCAATTCCATCCATCAGTGACTTCCCACCAAGTCCAGACTCCCTGGGAATCTTTGGAAGGTGCTGACAGAGCAACAGAATCATCCCCTGTGCCCCACAGATGTGAGCTCCTTATAAAAAACATCAGGCACCTTTGAACTCCTAAGGTGTCTGGAGCCACTTGAAACCACAGATGTTACAGCAAAAGACTTGATTTTTAAAATTTTTTAAATTATTAATTATTTTGCAAACTCATTAAGGCTTTGGAACTCAAGGGATAATCTCAAAAAAAAAAAAAAAAACAAAAAAACCACAAACAAAAAACAAAAACAAAAAAAAAAAAAAAACCCAAAACCAAAAAAACCCCCAAAAACACAACCCCTCCTCCTCCAAAACCAAACCCCTTAAAACAAATATTTGCAATGGATGCAAGATAGAGGAGGTGGTGTTTTGTTGGCTTTTTTTTTAAGGGAAGGACAGAACAGCTCAGCTCTGCTCCTGGCCACAACTGATCTGGTTTCACTCATAAATAGGCTCCTTTTTGCTCCCAACATCTAACAGGCTCATTCACACATGTTCCCACAAGCCAGAAAGTAACTCCAGGAACTCTGCCAGGGATTTTTTTCCTCCTCTCTGGCAGAGATGTCAATCACTCACAGAGCACTCAAGGAACTCAGTGACACCTTGCTAAGGGACCTCATGCTGTGTCCTGCACCTTAAAGGTGTCACCAGCACCCAAACACCAACCAGACTATTCAAATCCAGTTTATCCAGAAAAAAACAAAACAAAACCCATAAAAATTTGCTCAAGAAAAAAGTCAAAATGCCACAAAGAAATGGCAAGAATAGGCTTGCACCAAGGCCTGCAGCTGCTCCTGGTATTTCCAGAAGATTGAAATCCTATTTTCCATTAAAAGTGACTGTAGGTTATCACAGATGTTTTGGTTCTTTTCTTCTGTTTCTAACATCACCATGTCTGCATCAAAAAGCCTGCAAACTCTTCTAGGTAAGATGCCTTCCACAAGTAAAACTGAGTATGAAATAATCTTAAGATCAAGAGATACCACTGTTTTTTTTCTCAAAAATGAACAAAACAATCCAGAAACAGGAGAGAAGGAAAACAGCTCCCTGGCTTATCAAAAATAAAAAAAAAAAATAAAAAAAAAAAAAAGGAAAAGGAAAAACAAGAAA
>VZUI01044905.1:0-42412 GCA_013401135.1 Cettia cetti
AGGAAGGAAGGAAGGAAGGAAGGAAGGAAGGAAGGAAGGAAGGAAGGAAAAGAAACCCAGTCATTGAATAAATTGTGCATTATAAGAATGATGTATATATGCAGTAGTGTCAATACTTCTATTTAGCTCAAACATGAGGTTGCTTAGGGAATCTGATGGCTAGCCCACATGGAAGAGAATTCAGGATTCTGTTTTCATTGTATTACATGCAAACATCTTGTGGATCTGTTTCTAGAAGGTCTTTCTCTAAATATCTTAGGATTTATGGAAAAAAAAAGGGGAGGGGGTTAAAATCATATTACATATAAATGTGGTGAAATTCTGCATGCTTACAATGTATAGTTTAGAATTTCACAATGGGTTAAGGACATAAGTTTACTTGATTTAAAAATATATTTGTTCATTGGGGTTTTTTTGTAGTTGTTGATTTTAACTATTGTTATGGTTTTCCCTGAAGAACTTGATGCTGGCCACCTTTGAGAAAGAACAGTGGACCAGCTGGGTCATTGCCTTGATGTACTGCAAGAAATTTTGTGTTCCTAGTTCAAGTCTAAAACCCACCTGCATTTCCGTTTTTGTCATTACTCAGGAGTTAAAAACCCAGCACATTCTTACACAGAAATGAATATGAAATAATTTCAAATGCCATATGTGTTTAAGTAGATTCCAAACTTTAAGTGCAGTAAAATAACAATCAGAGAGGAACAGGGCTTTTTTTTTAAGGATTTAATTTCCAGAGAGGTCTGTTTGTAAGACCCTAATCCAGAAGAGCCTGGAAAGCAGTTTTGCATAGTTAATATATTGCACGTGAATACATCTGCTAAGTCTGAATGCTTATATAAATCCTCCAAAGTAAGACTCTGAAATTGCCTAGGTGACAGAATAAATCCATCCTGTACCAAAAAAAATTTAACATTTAGCCTTCAGCTGCTTAACTTTAGTTACTGCATCATGGTTACTGTGTGCGTTTCTGGGTTAATAACTTTTTTTTTTCTTAGATAGGAAGACATCTTGAGTTTATTTTTATTGGCCATCAATTCTCTCGCAGGATCAGAATATCACGAGTTGGTTAGGTATTAATGAGAGTTCATTAATAGTAGGTTTCTGGCTTCAGAACCCTGAACATCTGCGATTTTGTAACTTAGTGAATTTTGAGCACCGATAAAATCTTTCTTTCCAATGAAGCTTATTAACAAATGATTGAGAAACATAATTTATCACTGACTGTATTCTTTTTTAGACCTAAAGTTGCATTACAAATTAACTCTTCAGAAAAAGGTAAATTGATTCACTTACTTCAGGTCTTGCTTTGCATTCAAACATATGGTTCTGCTTAAATGTGCCCATATTTGCAACTTTCAGTTGACATTTTTGGCACTCAGAATAGTGTCTTGTAATTATGCTAAGTCTAGAAAGGAGGATTAGCTTTTATAGCAGAATTCATAAAATCAAAAAAAAAGTTTTAGTCAAATTTATTGGCTGCAATGAGCCCTCCAGAATGCAGACGTCTGGTCTGGTGGAACTCAATAGATTTCTGTTTGCTGCATGTGCACGCGCGTGCGCACTCACACATCCACAAATGACTGCTTTATGAAGGCATTTGTGTGCAATAAAATGTTAAATATTTTCACACTTAAAATCAGCTTCCCCACCTGCAGTGATTATTGTCAAACAAGCTTCATTTGATATGTTTTGAAAGCCTTTTTCTTCCTCTTTTCTCTCCCACACCTTTCTTTCTCTCTTAAAATACACTGTATTTCTTATATCTGCTGCTTTGCAAAGCCAGTTTTTTGAACACTGTCCAGGTTTTTCTGTAATTCTCACCCTGGTGCAGTTTTGTGGAACAACTTGAGGGTGCTTCATTATTGATTCAAAGCCACAGGAGTTGTAAGAGTGTGAACAGAACTATCCTGCAGTATGTTGTGGGTAGAATCCATCACTTATCAGTCCTGAAAGGCACATTCCTGATAGCTGAGTGTTGGAATGAAACTCTGACTTTTATCTCTGCACCAAAGAGGAAAGGTTTCACTTGGGTTAGCAAAGACCAGGCACCTATTTCCTTTGTAACAGCTTGCTTTAAAGTGTGCTTTAATTCCCTATGATTCCACTGGAAGATCAAGCTCACACACACATCTATCAAACAAATCTCCTCACCCCTGACGATCCTCACCCCTTTTTGAACTCTCCAAGGAATGAAAAAGCCAATGGCAACCTAGCTGCCATGCCTTGTACATTTTGAATACAAACATCTGCAAAAAGTTGTGTTCTGTGCTGTTATTGATTTTTTCTTCTTTCATCAGTTTACACTTTCAAATGTTCCTATTAGACACTGTAGGGCAAAATCAGGATGATTACCTTGAGTTATCATAGTCAAGCATGAAATACTATCTCTCCCTTTGGGAAATAATTAATCCACTATTTATGACAGTTTAGAGGGAAAGACTAGTTCTTTCAAGGATTAAAAGCCCTCCTTCATTGCTTCCTTCCATTAGAGCAGACCTTTAAAGGATGATGAATTCAAGTTGTTATGAGCAGCTGTCACAACAGAGTATTTTCCTATTTAGCATTCACCAGTTGCATGCAGCACTCAAGCTGGGGACTCCTCAGTGTGGGATCCCTCCACAGGCTGTGAAGCCAGGCTGGCACCTGCCAGCTGATCTCCATTCAGGAGCCCCTGCCTTTTCCCATGGCCCTTTTCTCCTGATTATCTACACAGGATGCAAGGCGAACCAGGCTCCTCATTTAGGTAACTCACTGAACTACCTGTAAGAAGGTGGGATTAGTCTTGGCCATGGTTTCTAGTTGGAAATGAATGTAAAAAATTGAAAAAGCAGAATAAATACACCTCAAGAAGAGGAACACAAGAAAGAGGAACCACTCGTCTCACTCCTGAATCCCTCTGTTCTCTGCTGTGATTGTGCAACGTCTAGCAATCATCCTGGGCAGTGTTATAAAATGAGATGGGATTGCTTAGGTAACATATAAATTTAGTCTCTAAAAGGTAGGTGTGCAATCCAATTTAGGGGCTTAGTCTCTGTCAGTAATCAAAGAGGAGAAGCAGACACCTCCCCAGGGTGATATTTCCCATTTGAAGGTAGGTGTTTCAGAGTGGGCAGGCAAATAAACTCCCCAGAGATAACTCTGTCATCACTGGAGAAAGAAAGTTATGTCATGCAAGCACTTTAGGCTACTCAGCTAAACTTTAGATTGTTGAAGTTAAGCAAGTCAATTTTTTCCAAGTCCTTGGATCTTGTATCTCTAGAGGTACAGGAAACTAAGCACAGGTCTGTTCAGCCTTAAAATGTATCCTGTCAATATAACTATTTTTAACATTAGCTTTGCATTAGAAGCTAATAAATGTTGCCAGTACCTTTTAAACTCTTAACTGTATACTACATGTGTTGGGTTTTTGTTGGCTTTTTTTCATCCCCCTGTAAAACTGCTAAACATATGCTTAACCATCTGGCAAGGAACAATCAAAACCAAACAAACACAGTGTTTGAAAGTTCAAACAGACAATCAGTCATACTTCTTCACAGATTTTATATGCAGGCCTGAATAATAGCACAGTAATGCAGAATGAAACAACAATGTAAAAATTAATTAACATGCCACAGTAGGTAGTTTAGTGCTCTCATTCAAAATAAAGATACCATAAAGGAGAGAGTTTGTCTTCTCTTCCTGTTCTGCTTGGTACACATTCTGGCTGGACTGTATTTCTTCAGGCTGTTACTGTTACCAGTCATATATTACCTTTGTCTTCCCTGTCTTTCTCCACTACCTCCTGATTTGCTACCACACTGCAGCAACAATCTTAATTTTCAATGTTCTATGCTTCCTAGAACCTCTTTATCTTTCATTACTGTTGTCCCCAGCTTCCTTGATAATTCTGTCCTGGACCTCCTGATATTCCTTGCTTATTTGGGAAGCGCTCAATCAAAAATCTAGAAGTCCTTTTCACACTCTTTCTTAGACACAGAAGAATTACTCCTTATATATCTATGTAGGCCTGAATTTGTGCTTTGAGTCACTGTTTTGTATTCCAGGCTTTTAGTACAAAATAATGTCTAGTGGAATCCTGCTTGGTGTCCCACACACTGTGGCCGTACAGACAGATAACCAAAAGAAATAAGGATAGTAAAAACAGCATTAGCTGGTATCCTCTGTTTCTTTGCATAGAAGCAAAAGAGATATTAGGGCAGGCAATTCCATCAAACCTTTGCTGGCTGTGTTTCTCCTATGCTAAGATCCTGGCAAACTTTGATAAAGTAACATATTCCTGTTTAAGTAGTTGCAATAAAAGCAAAACCATGTTTTTTAGCTTTCTTTGAGGAATTGGGACATGCAATTTGGAGGGTGGTCAGAGCATGGAAAAACAAGGAAACCAGTACAGGAAGGTGTGTGACATGGAACATATGTTCGCTGCTGGTTCAAAAGAATGACAGATTTGGTTTAAGGGGCATGCAGTAAAAAACCATAGATTTTGCATGTAGAGTGCTAAAACTGAAACAGACTCAGGCCTCCTAAAGACCTTAGGGTGTAATGTAGCTTTAGGAAAGCTTTTTTCCTGTTGAAATATACACCAATAATTTCACACCCTCCTCTGAATATGCAGAGCCTAGATCATTTTTCTCCTTGAGCCATCCAGCTCTGTAGCATCTGGCTCTCCAGATTTATCAATGTAAAGCAAAGCAGATCTAAGTATGGCCTTCACAGGAGAAAACCCACACTCAGTTTCTGACTCTAAGAAATCAGAAAAGCAGAAAGAACAAAAGTAGATTTGTTTTGGTCTTGTTTCACTTTTAAGACTTTGGCCTTAGAGTTAGAAACCAGCCCAATCTTTATGGTTTGAATCTCCTTCTTCACCTGGGTGCTTGGACTTCATTATCTTTTACTTTTCCATTGGCAGGTGCTACCTGCCTGGAGCTGACACTTTAGGTCTGTGTCCTCAATCAACACTCTCCTTGCAGGTTATTGCTACCCTCCCTTTTTCCCTGCCTCCTCTGCCAGCAGGCTGGGGAGGACACAGCAATAAGAAAACATCTGTGGATGCACCTATCAAAATGATGCATGATGTCAAAGATAAGTATTGATAGTCACAAACTCCCCTCCTCTGCTGTCAGCCAGCGTGTTACAGTCTTTCTTAACCAAAGAAGTGTCCATCAGTATGTCTCTTTTGATGGAGTTACAACCTGAGCAAATCTCTGGTGGAGACCTTCAGAAGGGGTAAAACAGAGGCTGTGCTGTTGTGATTTATCTTCCTGTTTGGCACTATCTACTTATATCAGAGGGAGTTTGTCTCACAGAAGTGCTGCACATCTATCTGTGTAAGAAATGTGCACTACAATCTAAGTGGGAGCTGGTGGGGATCTTAATCTTCCACAAGCTGTGTCTCTGTCTCCATTTACCCAGAGCAGGCTCTATGTGCATGCAGATCCCGGCACAGCAACTACTTGTTTTTTGGCATCCAGGACACAAAAGAAGCTGCTAAAAATTCACTCTAATAAGCTATTTTTATTCTCTACCACAACTTTGCAAAGAGATGTAGCCATGATAATATTGGGAACCATGATTTTTTGCCAATTATTTCTGGTGCGTACCAAGAACTTTTCTTTTCTTCATTTTTCATGAATGAAAATTATGTTAAAAAGATATTATTCATTAAAAAAAAAAAAAACACAAAAACAAAAAAACAAAACCGAAACAAAACAAACAAAAAAAAACCAACAAAAATCTCAAGCACAGTAATCCAGCAGCTGGCAAAACAGTAGCAACATGATTTAGAGAAGCCTGGTCTTCCAATTAGCATGAGATTCAATGAAACATTATTTATTTATTGGCTTTTCTGGTTCACTTATTATGATTTGCATATAATCTAATATTGTGGAAACTCTTTGAGACCCCGGTGGAGTTCTTCCTTTTGCTAGATGTATGATCCCTCTCCCAAATGCTTATCTAAGAAGTAGACACTGAATACCTTGTACACACTAATGAATTTTCCTCTTCACAACTTCCCTGATAGAGAGCTATTGCTTGATTTACCTGTGGGAAAATAAGATTAAATAATTGGCTCCAAGCCAAGAGGAAGCCTGTGGCTGAGCTGTGACTAGCACCCAGATAGCCTGAGTCACAGTCCAGTGCACTAACCACAAGCCAGTTTTGTTGCTGACAGACTTTTCTTGGTAGCAAGCCCACATTTCTGGAATGCATTCCCTGCAGAAATGCAATTAAGTATGTACTTGGCTACTTTTAAAAGAGCTGCAAGCCCCACCCCGTTACCCAGGCCTTCCACTTACTAAATCCCTGCTTCTCAGTTTACTAGTAAAGCTACAGGTGGCCAAGAGGCCAGTCTGGAGCTATTTTTATGGTTGTTATGTCTTGCTGAAAACGAACTCTTTTTACAAAGAAATATTTTCAGTTAAAAGAGATGCATTTTGACATCAGAGTCTTGTCACCTCCGTAAGTGTCAGCCTGTCATGGGTGTTGACTGGACACAGGATCAGAAGCCCACCTGAACTCACCTAGGACATGTCAGTGTCTAATAGGCAGCTTCTATCAGTGTAACAAAAAATATATCCTTTAATTTTCACAGAAGTCTAAGTAACTGTCATGATATCTTAATTTTTGGAGGATTTTTTTTTTTGGTGGAAGACCATTTCTGCACCATTTTGATATTTGATGATAGATTAATCCCTCAGAAAATGGGAATTCAATTCACAACACTGAATTCCTGTTCATCATAACCTGCTTGGTTTTTATGAGAGAAAAGACTAATTTGCTAAATCAAATGGGTATGTCCCTGTAGGACTTAAAATTTTTTGCTTCTGGGAACAAGGAATTAGATACGCTCCTGCAGTTGTTGTCCTGCAGTTGTTGTCCAGTCAAGTCTTCCTATCTGTATGGAAAATAATAACATCTTGAAGAGAAAATTTATTGTTACTAAGCTCCTTTGGACACAGAAGGTTATGTAATATCTTTTGAATAACTGTTGTTCAAAATATCTGAATATAATTGCAACACTGATCAGAGAACCCCAGGGTGCCAACCTAACCAACATTTGGTTCTAATTATCTTTGGTATACTTATCTTTCAATTATCTTTGGTATACTTAAAAAAAAAAAAAAAAAACTTATGCACATTTCGCAAATCTAAATCTACAGTCTGAACAGCTTTATTGTAACTCCACAAACATAAATGATTTTTGGGACCTGCCAGAATCTTGAGCCATCCTTACCCCAAGTACTTTTCCCAAGTAACCAATTTCATAGACACAAGCAATGACAAAACTTCATTAAAAAAGAGAAGTGCATACATTGCAGGCCTTCCGTATTCACTGCTGTATTTGTGAGCAAACATGTATGTACAGGACTGACCCACAACACATCTGCCTTCTCTGAACATCACATAGGAGAAAATATATTTAGCAAGTAATGAGTAGCCCTCCTCTGCAGCTAACATAGCAGCTTCCATCTGTGGGGAATTAGAGGTTATTCCAAGAAAAGATTCTGCATGAGTTTTGTCAGAAGAAATTAGTTTGGTGTGTTGTAAAATCAAAACCAGAATGAGATGTGATTGTTGCTGAGTGGCTGGGTCACTCCTAATACTGCCTTGATTCCTATAACCATGAAAAGGAACTTTGAAAAAAGAGACATCACAGCTCTGTGCAACTGTGCTGCTTTCACTGTTGTAAAGCAGTATTAATCAGAGTTAGCCCAAGACAGCCTAACCTGGGGTGCTGGAATGGCACAGCCACATCTGCCAGTTCCACCCTGTGGAGAACAGGCCCCTTGTTTGCATGACAGCTCAGGGAGGTCAACAGCCAGGATCCTGTTTAGTGGTGATAAAATACAGTAAATTTTGGGGTGCTAAAGTTTTACAAGAAACGCCTATTTCAAATATCTTCCATTAGACATTGCAGCCAATAATATTGTTATATCTTTACATTCTATACAAGCTATAAAGGACTACTTAGAACACATTTCTGTGATAATGTATATATAACACCATGTGTCCAATGACCATTTGTTCTGCAGTACTGAAACAAAGTACTTTTAGATAACATAAAATATGAATACTGCTAGTGTTTCTCATACCCACAGCTGATGTAATGTACAGTCACAGTATTTACTATAGATTCCAGATTTGACAATTTTGAAAATATGTAACCTGCTTTTTCCAGGGTAGAATGATCTGTCTGGGCTTCCAGACAGTCCAGGAAGAGTTTCCTGAAAGTAGATCCTCTGCAGTCCCTTCAGGCATACTTTAGGCCCTGAGCTTATCCCACAAGCCTAATGGATTTCTTTGACTAAGAGTTTGAAAAGTCCCTCACTGCCCCAGGAGCTCATACAGGTCTGTGAGGCAGCTGAGAGCTGCAAGCTGTGTGAATGTGCAAGATTACAGAAAATACTTTTACTTCAATATTAAATAAAACAGGGCAACAGAAACAGAGTTCATCATTAACATGGAGTGGATTATTTGAATTCATCTTGAATTCAAATACATTTCCATAAACAGCTGCCAGCTCAAATTCAAATATTCTAAATGGAAGACATGCATTACATAGCATTAAGGGAGAGATTGTCACAAGGGAAGGTGTATGGACTTGTGGTTAAAACTGGACTTATTCTTGGAGTTGTGATGAACTTTGAGCCCTGACACAGAAATTTAGCATGACCTTCTCTGTGTCACTCTGTCTGCCTGTTCATTATTTTGTTATCTGTGATGGACGAATCTCCCTGACCTCTTCTGGTACACCAGCTTTTTAGGGAGAGCCATAGTCCTACATTACAGGTCTTTGGTTGTTTTATGTCTTCTTTTTCAAATTGAAAAGAAAATAACAATTAAAATATGGATATTTTAAATGACAAAACAATTTTGAGTTTTGTTTTTAAAATACAGTTTTGTCCTTCACTCATCGCTTTTTTTCTTCTGAATATAATGACAAGATTAGCTGCATGGCTCCTCTCTAATGGGACTTTCAAAGTCTGCATGTTTTGCCCAATAAAAATTTAGAGGGAAGGGAAAGGGGAGAGAGGAGAAAAAAATGTAGTTTAAATATTTTTGCTAATGCATTTATGCAACAGCTCAGATGTTAAAACCATGTGGGGTTGCTAATAGCGTATTTGAACTTGAGAAGAAAATTGTATGGATTAATTTGGATAGTGGTTTGAAAATACAAAATACATTAGGGAATTGTTTTTGAATTTAATTTTTTTATTATCTAAACTTCTTGCAAGAGTCTTAACCTTCCTGAAGGTGAGGGGAACCATAATACCACTTTGAATAAGACACAGGGACAGGAGCAAGTGTTGAACTCCTCCTCAGCAGTTGGCTCAGCAAGCTCTCTGCAGCAATGCCTCACAGAGCAGCCAGGAGTACAGCTGAGATGGGGAAAATACACCTTGGAAAGCTTTCACTGACTTGTCTGGCTGCAGACTACAGTGAAGCCAAAATGTGGGTTTCTGAGGCATGTTGTTCTGAAGATCCCAAAGGACTTCAAAATCCCATAGAAAAATCCTGTTGCTACTGCAATATTAGTGGTGGAGATAAATCTTCTTCCAATGTATTTACATACAATGAATTTACACCTTTGCCATGCAAATGCTGCATTAATTCAAAAGTTCGCCTGAGTGGGATAGTCTATTCCCAGGTAAAGCTTACCTCACTGTTGGTGAGTTGCCCAATCCTGTCTGTTAAGAGCCAGAAAATGTAAAAAGCACAGACTAAGACATTTCTCAGTGGCCTATTTGAAGATCAGCGTAAGTGTGGTGAACTTTAGACATGAGCTTAAGTTTCCAACATGTGTTTGAAGTTAAGGGCTTTACACAGCTGTAACAATGTGAGTCAGGAAGGAGAAACCTGGCCTTGAGTAAACAAGTCAGGTTATGTTCCAGCATGATGTCAGAAGGGATAGAGTTAAAGTCTGCATGCAAAAGTAGCCAGGAACCAAGTACAAGCTATGCCCTAATGGTGTCAGGTCAGCATTTTGGATTTCAAGCTAAGATGTGGTTTCCCACACCCAGCACTGCCAAGCACCATTTTTTGTTTTTATTGGAAAAATCCAGTCAGAGATCATTCCTAGGCTATTATAGAACTTGAAAAGTATGTTTGCAAAATACACATATGTATGCATCTATAGCTCTCTCTATATAACCATAACCCTAACTATATAATTCATTTACAAACACATATACATATATATATATACACACACACACTCTGATACTCTGAGTCTACATCTAAGTTATCAGCAAGAAACTATTTGTAAGCAGGGATCTACCAGAAATGAACCTGAGGTATCTGAAAGCGTGTATCTCTGTAGACTTGTTATCAGGTGGTGGAAAGCATCTAGAAATTACCTCATCTGGCATCTTGCATTTAACCATGAGCTCAGAAGTTTCTTCTAACAGTGGTCCAAGGAACTGGACCTTGTTATAAGTAACCACTACTGGTTTTCTGGTTGTGTAAACAAACACAGCAAGCAACTTAAAACATAATAATAGTATTTGAGTACAAATTTTGTTATTTATGCTCAACATAAACCTAAAACTGATCCTGTGGTTGAAGCAACAGAGTGTTGCTCCAGGTATGCCACAGTTTTTCACCTGCATCCTGTATCTAAATCACGGGGGAGCCAGTGATTGTCTCACACATAATTTATCTGTGTAGGGACTTCCTTCTCATATTGTAGCATTCAGTGTAATGAGGCCTTCACCATAATGAGTGATTCTAAAGCATGGTGTAACATACTAAGACACTGTTTTAAAATTGGATCTTCCCCCTTGCAGGAAGTCATCTGACACTTTCACAATTGCTTTCTGAAATCTGAGCAGGGATAAGAAGTCAAAGAGCATAGATTTCTCATTGAACACATATTCCTAAGTTTCAGCTTAGAATTGTCAAATAATGGACTTGTAACAAAAATCATCAGGCATTCAGAAATAATATTCCAAACAGTCTTCTTTAGAGTCCAGATAGATTTCTGGAAGTACAGAAAGGTCTTTCAGAGTCAAGGTTAGAAAGAAAGATCAAGAAGCTTCCTTATAAAATTTTATGAAATACTGGCAGGGTTTTATTTTCACTCTCCTCATCAGAAATATGAACTTTTTGCCCACACATACATTTGTGTCCAGGGGGAAAAAAACGTGGAAATGTCCTAATGACAAAAATGTTCATCAGTTTATTCAGAGCAATGCTAATATAGTGAATCTGTAGTTCCATAAAGTACAAAGTGATATAAAGCAAGACTCTTAAAATCTCCACTGTATTCTGGCAGTTTTAAAATACTGCATAACATTCCGGTACCTCTATGAAAATGTTTCTCTTTGCTCAGCTTTATCTGACACTCTGGAGTGTGATTTATTGATAATCTTTCAGAATACTTTGTGGCTGAATACTCATAATGTGCACCCTTGTGGCTGGCACAGAAGGACTCCTGGAAATCTTTGTACTAATAGAAAGCTTGCACATGGAACTGTGTTGTGATCACTGAAGCTAGAGTTCCATCCATCTCACCTAACTGGACCTTGTAAAAGTGATATGTCTAGACTAAATTACTGATGGAAGCTCCCTCGATAATTAATGAGCAGACAGAGTACTTACAAAAGGGTATCTGTCCCATCCAAAGACATATGTCAGAGACAGATGGAATAAACTGTGCTCTAGTGATGCTGGTCTCCTTTGACCACAAAGCATGAAATTAGATGTCTAATTTCCACACAGTTAAAAGTAGGGGGGCATAAAAATCCTCTTTGGTCCCCAGTCTGTGTAAACAAAATATAAACCTTGAGGGAAAGAAAGTAAGAAGAGGCTATGCACCACAGGTTTCCTGTGGGATATTTTTTCTGTGGTGAACTTCTCCCAACAGTGTCTGAGTTTTCTGCACTCATTTCATCAGGATGTTTGGGAACTGTTGAAAGGCCTGTGTCTTAGAAGCCCTGGAAATAGATGGCCATGGCTGCTACTGGGAATGCAAATAATTATTTTCTTTACATTGCATTATGTACTGCATGGTTTCTGCCATTCAAAAATTCTTCCCTTCTATATATTTCTGCAACTCCAACAGCAGTTTGCAGCATTTTTGCACCATACCTAGTGGCTTGATGGATTCTTTGAAAATGAACCCATGGCAATACACCAACAGTTTTGCAAGATACAAATAGTCTGTCTCATTCATTATAAACAGCTGGAGTGAAACATTTCCAATAAGCATGGATTTTGATACAGCAGTGATAAAGAAGCACAGAAAATGTGATTTTCTCTTAATGCTGAGCAACTGATGTTCTTCCTACTTAGGAAAGTAACATTTTTATACCCACTAATCAAGGCTTTCCAAACTAACTTGGGAGTCAGCCACACAGATTCCATCACTTTTACTATTTTTAAAAAAAGAGCTTGTGAGGAAAAATCTCGTATTTGTGATTCTCTTATCCATTCCTCCTGAACTCCAGTGTGAGCAACCACTTAGGGGATTCACTTCATCAGATTTCACTTCAATCATAAGTGGTGATACTGGTAATTTCTTGCTGCTCATGCTCAGAATGAATCAAACTCTCCAGGCAGATCTTTTATGTGGCTTTTTCTCAATCAGTTTTCAGATTGATATAGAGAATGTTCCAAGGCCTTAGTCTTAAGTGTTTCTTGTCAAGAGGAGAAATGATTCTTTCATCAATTTTGGACATGTCACCTTAAAGTTTTAGTTGAATGCCCATTTGGTTCTGTAACAAGGGAAAGTAAAAAGGCTCTCTCTGTTTTCTTCTATTATCCTTTTTCATTTTTATAGTGTTGTTCAAAACAGTGTTATCTGAGTGCTTTCCGTGTCCAATTTATTAAAAATAATGGAGCACCTAGAGGCTTTCTGTAGTTTTCTCTTTTCAGGGTGAAATTTGTATTTTGAATAAACTTTCAGAATTCATTTCTTTCCTTAAACTGAGGAAGAATTTGAATTTGAGTGAAAATTACTTTACAGTTTTTATTATATTATTGAATTAACTAAAGTGTTAGAGAAAAATATATTATGACTTCTAGGTAAAAAAAAAAAGATACAAGGCTTTAAAATCAGAATATCTTGATACTTTTTGTTTGTTTGTTTTCAACAAGATGTCTCTCCTTTTCTACGTACTGGTTCCTGAAGCTTTGACTGGCTGTTGTCATCATCAAATTTTTTTAAACCTGGACAATATCCAGATTTCTAAATACCTTCACACCCATTCCAACTACTTCTATTTAGATTTTTGGCAATATTTTATTTATTTTCTGGTGTAAGAGGCACCACAGGGAGTAGAAGGAAAAGAGAAAAAAGAAGGGGCTTTATTTTTGCCCATTCCACCCCATTGCTGTGCCTCAGCATCATCCTCAGATTTCTCTCCTATTCCATCAATATCATGTTCAAGACATAAAATCCCCCAGCGACTTTCTCTGTCCATACTCTTCTGTTACCCTTTAAAAATTCCATCCCTAGTCTTCCATCCAGGCTTCTTCAGCCTCTGCTCATAATTGCTAAAATGGGTCCTGCAGGGCTTCTTTGAAGTCATTGATCCTTCTGAGCAACAAATAGAGTGGAAAAGGGCTTAAGTCACTGGACTCTTACCATCTTTCCTATGTAGCTCAGAAATTAGTGAAAAAGAGTAGATTTTCTTCTTCCAATTAATATTTGGGAGAGGTTGAAGAGTAAAAGTAAATTATTTTTACTGACAGATTCAAAGCAGTAAATTATTGGAAGGCACAATAAATAAGATGGCGACATTATAAATGAAAGTAGACAAAATAAATAGAATAGATAAAACAGTGACATATACAGCACTAAAAGTGACTATGCTTGGTAGCCAATGGACAAGCAGTGAACCTCAGGAAGCAGGCTAATGCTTCAGTATAAGGAACTACACTGTTTTAAGGGCTGGAGACGTGGAGCTCTACATCCACAATGAAGGATGAGCCAGAAATTTGGCTTACACAGGGTTACATGGAAAGCAAAGAAAATGATTCAGTGAAAGTGGCACATTATCTGATGAGAGAATTAAACAAATGA
This sequence comes from Cettia cetti, assembly GCA_013401135.1. Lineage (NCBI taxonomy): Eukaryota > Metazoa > Chordata > Aves > Passeriformes > Sylviidae > Cettia > Cettia cetti. Next base: position 14,027 of record VZUI01044905.1, read on the forward strand.
CTACTTGACTGGGGATAATTCCTGCCAACAACCAAGGAGAGAATTTAGCCTTCTGAAATCCATTTCCACCTGAAATTTGTACAGTAGTGCACAGGCAGACTGCTCACATGAGTGTCTGATGCTATGCTGGCATCTCAGATCTTGCATGCTAATATGATTGTCTTTTAACAGACATGAATCCTTTATTTGAGAGTAATAAAACAGATACAAGGCAATAGAGTTGATATTTTCCAGGGAAGCTGCCCAGTTGGCTACATCTATATCATTCTGGTGGTCCCTCCTATCGTTTGTGAATTGACTTCATGAGAAATAATATGTATATAGATTGATTTTTCTCAAAAATCAAACACAGCATCTGTAAAAATTTATTATGGTAGTCACTCTGGCTGGCTTGTTTCTGCAGTACCAGTTTGGCCAGATGCTGTAGCAGGAGAAACAGAGGCAGTGAGGGATTTCACTGAAAGTAAAGCTGTTCTCTTTCTGAGCTTTCACAGAATCATCTGCAATGTTTTAAAGGTGATATGTAGCTTGCCCTTGATGCTGACTATTCTGATGGGATTCTGAAGATCTCTTCTGCATCTGCAGGTAACAAACAATTTGTCCAGTCTTTGGCACAAGACTATTGCCCTGAACTTCCCAAACCCCTACAAGGGCTGCAAGTAGACCCTGAGAGCAGAGAAAGGTGAAATGGGAATGGCTGCTGCTGTCCTTGTCCCAGTCTAACAGACCAGACCCATTGCCAGCTTGGACAACATCCTCTCTCCTCCTGAAAAGCTTATTCCACTGCCAGTAACAGGTATTATTCCATCTTTCAGGTACTTGCACTTCTGGCTTTTTAGTACGTGAAGTATTTGGTTTGTGGGTGTTTTTTTAACTATTGCTAAATGAAAGGCAGCTACAGGAAACAAAAACAGCAGCAACTTAGAGGTAACTTATTTAACCTATAGAAGTCTGTTTGAAAAGCATGTGTGTACTGGCACTGATCTCTGACACAAATTGCAAGGGCAGGTTGGAAAATTGACTTTGACTCCATGCTGACATGCTGCAGACTGCTGGAAGATTGTTTGCATAAAAAAATGGCTTGAGGCAGTAGTGACATCCATCTCTTTTCTTTGTTTCTCTTAATTTTTTCCTCAGCATCTCACCATTGAAATACATCTCATGAAATGAAAGATGTTTATATTCCTAAATAATTTGGAGTACCAAAGCTTAATGACAGAGTAGCAAGTAAATTGTCAGGCTCATTGCTTGCGACATTAGCCGCCACTACTTCCCACTTCTAATGGGAAGAGAAATTTATTAAATCAGAGGTAAAATCTAGTCTCCATATTGCTGAGGGTTAAAAGGAACATGTCAAGGTAAAATAAGATTTTAAGTTAGTTGCTAGTAGGATTAGATCAGTCATCCAAAAGTCAAAAATTCACAACTGACATTTTATTGAGAAACAGTCTGATTAATAGGGAAAAAAAACCCCAAAAAACTAAAATAAAAACATAGACTTTTTATTGAGTTCAAAAAAAACCTTTTATTTTTTGTTCCTGTTTATAGTGCTGCACTTCTATATCCCTTTGCACTTATTTTGTTAAGAGTGGCTGTCTAAAAGAGATGATAAATCAAATGTTCAAGTTGTATCAGCAAACATATTCACTAAGTTGTAAAAGCATATGTTTGCTTGAGGGTGTTTTCTTTATATTTTTTTAAATTTCAGCAATGTTTTTCTGGAAATAGTTGAAGCTAAAAATCCCTTCTAATTCCAAAGTAAGAATTTCCACATGGAATTTGTCAGCCTAATTAAACTGTCATAATTTCCAGTTAAATGGAAAAGTTGTCAAGTGTGCTTACTTTTCCATATATGTGAGTCTTTAAGATCCAGAACTTGTTGGAAAACTTTTCAAAGGAGATGGCTCTATCTGATAAAATAAATTCTGCAGATTTCTTTTTACCAAATAGCCACAACCTAGCTCCTTGTGCTTGTAAAAATTCAGTCTGTAGCTATAACAAGCATTAAATTAATTATGCGGGGTAAAATTTATCTCAACAGTCTGTAATAATTTAAAAGTTAGGTTTCTAGCCTAGATAGTTGTTTAAGTGCACTCTGTAGTTAATGAAATAAGATGGGCATTATTCTAGATGGTGTCTCATCCTGCTGTTCTGGGACACCTGTTTTAGAATGGGCTGAAACATCCTTTAGATGTGTTTGTCTTCTCCAAATAAAGACAGAACCTCTGTGCAGGGCTTGGATATGCACCTGAGTTTGAAGTGACTAAACATGAGCAAGAAAACTGCTATCTTAGTTCAAAATTTAGATAGCTCAGATTGGCAGATGAAGCCTCCTGTGCATTGCAAACTATAGGTATTATTCCTAATGTACACAAAAATATTGCACTAATTCCATAAGTGTGTCCCAATGAACAGAGACAGTTGTCTCGAAGTTTGTTGTTTTTCCCAGAAAACAGACTAGAGATACACTGCATAGCCACATCTTTCCTTATTTTGGGTATTTAGAACTTCAAAACACTGCTTATATTTCATATTCAATAGGATTACATTCTTAAAGAAAAACAGACTTGCTAAAGTGTATCTTTGACTTTTCCATTTTTGAGCTACAACAGAGAAGAAAAATCACAGAAGGGATACATTCTCCCTGAACACTTGTTTTGTATTTTCAGAAATCACATCTTTGATGTGATCTACACTATTCAATGTACTTGTAAATGATGTGGGAAAGACACCATATAGGGAGCTAATAAAACTCTAAATTCTATAAACTGACTTGGAAGGGTCAAACATAAACCTGACTGCAAATAGTTGCAGTTAAACAACAAAACAAAGCAAATAAAACCACACTTTGTTAAATAACAGAATTGCTGATGAATACATACATGTATGCAGAAGAAGGAAATAACCCCGCTTACAGAAGTATAAGGAGTGCCATAAAATAACCTAGGGCAGGGATGCATAAACTTTTGAGAGCATTGTCAGTGTTCAGCTGTAGCCAAAAGGCAAACACAAACCTGACCATGTAAAGAAAGAGAAAACAGAAATCGTCATTATGCACTGTTTTGCCAATGTCTCACACACCATGTGTATTTCCAGTCATCTTCTTTCAAAAGGATATTGGAGCATTCAAAAAAAAAACCCAAAAAACCAAGAGATGTTTAAAAATAAGCAGGGATTTTGGTATGGAAAAGCCAAAAGGTGTAGAGAAGAGATGACTGGGACATATTATTGCTAAATAAAATCCTGAAGGTGTGAAGAATGTGACTGGAGAGCAGTGGTAAGAGAAACCAAGGCATTCCCAGGTGTCAGACTGAAAACAAAGAAAAGAAAAGCAAATGCACTGAGTTATGGAACTCACAATGGCATGGTGTTGCAGGGTTCAAAACTACAGAGGAGAAAAAGGCAAGAAAATGTCAAGGAAGATAATCTTGCATAAACTTCTTAAATGAAGCTCTAGATATAGCTTCTAGTTCAAGCTTCTAGTTTCTGAAGCTGCTGACTCAAAATTTAATGCACTAATAATCAGTCCAGAACTCCTCTTTTTAAAATGCTATTTCTTTAGACTTCTGTATGCAGTACATTGGGCTCACTGGACCTTTTCCTGATCTGTGTTGCAGCTCTTCATAGCTCACACATCCTTAAAATTGTATAAATAGAAATCTCTCTTTCTGCAGGTTATTAGACATAGCTGATTTATATGACTACAGCCAGACTTGTTGAAAAAACTTGCTTTAGATTATATTGAAAAATATTACACAGCACTTTGAATATTTTTCTGACTTTCAAAACCAAAGGTCTGCTGTAGTGATATTCCTACCCTGGTGGCATTCACCCATACAAGGAGGATCCCAGAGAAGATCCCAAGCAAAGGAACTGCCTCTTTTACAGAAAAAAAAAAAAAATCCATTAAAAAATCAGCTCATCTTTCACCATTTCTTTCTTACACAGTAGAAGTAATTAACCTAATTTTTTAGGTTTTTTAGCTTAAATGTCATGCACTATATCACATTTGTAACTTTTAGAAGTTCATCTGGCATTCTTGGGCAAGATCTGTAGACACCACATGGGGAAAAATGACTTTCAGCACTTATATTTGTTATATCTTGTCAGAAGGGATTATTCTAAATCCATGTGGCACAAATACAAGTACACAGGCTCAATGGCCCAAAAGCTGATATATTTTTTACTCAAGCCATTATGTTATCCCAAAGAGTAGCTATAGACTATTGTTACTACTGGTTATATTATGGATTCTTGAGTAGGAGCTATTTAAGTTTTGGGTCTGATATGGGAGCCATGTCCAGAATATCTTTTCACATTTTAATGGAAATGACCTCATATTTCCTACTGTATTTGTCAGGGGTAGTCCTAACACTAAGATCTGTTCAGACTTAGTGGAAAATAGAAAAATAGTAGAAGTAGAAAATATATTTGAATTTCAATATTATCAAAACCAAACATATTCTTTATGAAAAGGTGAATTTTTATGGAAGGTCGTAACCTCTTGGGCAAGCTTGCATACAAACATGCATTAAGGATTTTTGTCAGATTTATACTCACTTTAGAAACTTCAGTGTATTCAGCAAGAGTATTATACTAAAATATTGTTCTACTAATGGGTTCAAAATCTTCAGGGCAATGTTGCATTACATCTAGAGAACTGCATTTTACAAGGCCTGCATCATACCAAAAATGTCAAACAGAATTATATAGTGGTATTTCATTTAAATGTTAAGAAATCCTCTAGGCTAACGATATAAACACAGGACTCCATTCATGCAGTTTTCATCTGTATGCACCATTCAAATATAAACATCTCCCTTCAAATATAAGGGCTGTACATGACACATGTATTCTGGGTTTATGTCATCAAGTTACTGACTTCTGAAAAAGTCCCACATTGGATATCTGTGCATGTATAATAGGGATTATTATTACACACACGTACATCTATCTGTAAAGGCATATGTGTGCATAAAAATGTCTACATCTACCCAGATACAGCAATTCTAGGAAGATACACATCTTCTTAGAGATTTTAAAGAAAGAAAGGAAGAGTAAAGGTATCTGTAATGAGTTTGCCATCCAAAGACATATAAATTCTTCCAGTTCACAATAACTTGGGAATAAAAATTAGGGACAAAAATAAGGATTCCAGTCTACAGATTAGAAATAGTTGGATAAAAACTGAAAGATGGGATTTATGCTATGGAGTCTAGAATGAGAGAGGGAAAATCTTACTCCAGCATTAATTCTTAGAGGCAGATTTCCTACGCGGAAAAAAGGCACATGATGAGAACGTTTTCTCTCCCTGCAGTGGAGGCTGATCCAGTGCCCTATGGTGTGGTGATAGCCAAGAAAATGTGCAGCCTCTCCACTCAGACTGAGGCCAGGTCTGCACTGATCTCTCTACAGCTCACCTGCCCTAAGACTCTGATGCTTCCAAGTGTCCGCAGGTCACTGCCTTAGTTCTTGAAAACATTGCAGCCCTATCTTTTACCACATCTGCTAGATAAGGAGCCCTCTCTCCTTCCTGGCTGAGCCTGGAGCTTGGGTCAGTCTCACACACTTGCACATGGCACTTTTGCTTCCATCAGCAGTCAGTTTATTCTGCTTTCACCAAGTCCTTCACTTAGATTAATTATGCAAATAAATATATAACCCTTTTGTGTCACATGTATTTCCTCCAATAATGAATCACTTCTATTTAAGGGGGTCAAAATCCCACAAGAATCCTTGTGAGTGTATTGATCTGTATACCTACATCTATCTCACCATCTATTAATCTCCACCTACAATACCATACATGCAGATTTATATATATATATGTATATATATGTATGTGTTCTTTGTATAGACAGACATGCATATGTGTGAGCCATAAAATAAGTGGTTTTATGTTGAACTCTAGGTGTCTGGTGGGATTGCAGTGCATAAGTACCATAAATAATTTTTCAAAGTCTCATCATGTGTTCATCTCAAAATGAAATTTCCTTCCTACACTAGAAGACGACTGTTTTATTATGGTAAATTGTCTTTTTGATAAGCTATTCCAGTTCAAGATGTGCTTATTCAAGAAAAGGTTGAAAAGACAATGTATATCAATTTCAGTTCACCAAAATGGAGTGGGACATCCTTTATTCAAACTTTTCCAAAAACTCAAACTGCAACAACATTTCAGTCTAGAAAATAAAATTAATTAAAAATATCAAAATATATATTGGTATCTGAAATAAATGTAACCATAGGAGTACCTACTCCTGCTTTAACTATAATTATTATCTACACAGGCTATTTGTAACATCAGATTTGAAAACATCAAAGCACTTTGTAGAGACACAGATTAAAAGTACAATTAAAATGCAGCCAAGTCTGTGGTGGAACATAGCACCTGCTGTAACAGGGCATTGTGTGGTGCTATATGGAGACGTTTGTGAAGGATGTGTATGTATCTATGTATACATGCACACATATGCACAAATTTATGTTGCTATTAATATTGCATTCACATTTTCTATATGTATGCAGCGTAATTGGAATTGAAAGCCCCAATTACACTGAAGTGAAAACCTGCTTATTAATTGACAATAGGCCTCAGCTAAGTAGCAACAAAAGAAGTGCTTTGTTTGGCAACCTTTGTTTAAAAGGTCCTTTGAAATTTCTGTAAGAATACTATGAATAGAGATTGAACAAACCTTTAATCCTCTTCAGGTCACATATGTGCTAAAGTGAATAATACTGTGAGGTCTTTTTCACCTTTTGAGTTCTTTTGAGCCAGTAACCTAATTTGAAATAAGATAAAGGAAAGGCCTAAGAAAACTTGAAAAGCTCTAACTTGTACTCTTCTGGCATATTTATTCTGCTGCAGTAAGCCAAAAGATGCATTTCTTGTTGTAGACATGTATAAACACTCAATATTTATAATTCCACTCATAATTTTCTCGGTCCCTGACAGTTATTTCCTTTTTATTCACTTCAAATGCACTGAGAACCTTAGAACATTTTTTTTTTTTATTTAATGCTCCTGTTCTTTTGTGAGTATCAGTGTGAAAATCTTTCCTTCGTGCTACAGTCCCTTTTTCCTATTCAACACTAGACTGCACACGATAATTAAACCTTGGGGGCTTGGAGATTTTGGACTAAAGCTTAAAGAAATGTAATAGTGAGGCCTCTTCTCTCTCAATCTTCTACCACTTGCTGTGGGGATTTTCTTTAGTTACACATGGCTTCACAGGTAAACAACCTTGAAAAAAAAATCAGAGGCAGGAATTGAATCAACACCTTAGCATTGCTTATAATGAACCAGTTTGCTTAATTAGATGATCGAAAAATTATGTTCTAAAACATGACAGGGCACAGACTGAAGTCTCTATTCAGGCAGTTGCCCGTGGAGCTACACCAGGGTGCTTGCAAAGCAAACAACATCCCAGGCAAGACTAAAATGGAATGTCAAAATGCTGAGTTTCAACCAAGATAGGGCAGGCTGGTTTTTTAAATAACATAAAAAGAAAAATATAACACTCTTCTTATACTTTTACTTATAAATTAAGCTCTTTAAGTGTCTCCATGACTTTGAAAGTAAGCTTATGAGCACATTGTTTAAGATATTGGTCTGAGCAATATGAGGCAGCAACTCAGAGGAAATGCCTCTGAACTAGGTGAAAAAGCCCACAAATTAATTCAATGAAGGAAGGACAGAGAGGCATTGAAGCCAACACCTCAGCCAAGGCCTAGCCCATGGTGAGAACTCCCAAGGCACCCCAGGCACCTCTAGAGTCTCAGGGAGGGGGGAGCCAGCTGCATCCCAAGGTGCTCCCAGAATCAGATTCTGGTCAGGTCATGTTAGAAGGACTGGAGAAAAATGGAATGGACAAGGCTTTAAAGACTCTGGAATAACTGGAGATGCCAGGAAGCAAGGAAAGGGACAGGATTCCACAATGTTTGAAATCAGTTTCCACTATTTGGTTGCCTGAGCTCAAGCCATTTCCAAATGAAAGCAAGTGTGAATAAATGTTCCTGGGATCCCACCTCGGCCTTCCTGCCAGCCCCATTTGTAAGAAGGCATTTCAGACCAGGAAGAAAGTGCAATATCTAAAGAAAAATCCTACCTGACACAAATACTAACAAGTCTCCTTTTCTTTTCTTTTCTTTTCTTGTACTGTGTATGAAGACATACCATAATATGAAAGGCTTTTTAAGCATGCATGAGGCTGCGTAGTGAACTACTGCTAACATCAATCATAAATTGTTTACTTTCTCAACATTAAAATCAGTATAACAGTTAAACACCAGCTGCTTCCAAAGACAAACACATTGTTTAAATCAGAACAAATTATTTACAAGTAGGTTTCAATATTCAGGGTCTGAATTCTGCAGCATGTGTGCAAAATGTTTTTTGTGCAGATCTATCAGCTGCAACATGCACTGGATCACTTATGCTGAGCAATCTGGGAAGTCAGTAATTGGCATTTCTCTGAGTTACTGCTCTGATCATCTATAATGATTTCTGGAGCTCCATAAGAAAATCCTGCATATTTTTAGCTTCACAGTAAAAGCAGGTTTTTGCATATATTAATTCAATTTCTTTCTCTGTTTCAGTACCCAGCTCTTTACAGGGAGCCTGCATTTTTCTGCAGATGTTTATCTATTAAGGTGTTTGTGTATACCACAGCCTGCCATCCCCTCTGCAGAGGAAACCACCAGAACCATAAAGATTATCTCCAGTAAACCTAAAAGTTGCCTGCTGCCTTTGCTGTGAGCATTTAGACTTAAACTGGACAGCGTCTTAACCGGGCTCTTCTCTTAAGGAAATTAACTTTTATCTCGAAGACAGCTAAATTAGCTCTCACCACCTTTTCTTCCACTCCCAAATACCGTCTTATCTTGGGTAATCAGGATGCAGGGAATCCCAATCTATCTCTCTTTATAGCTCCCTTTCAGTAGTGTTACTGTTTGAACTTCATACCCTGGATTAAAGGGCCAGCACACCAGCTCAGGAAGCGGTTCTAGGTACGAGGTAAATATGCAAGTTACTTAACAGCCCATATATGAACTCAATTACATCCTTCATCTCTTAAGATATGAATAAAAAGGTTTGGCTTTGATCTTGAATTAAGCAATCCCTACATAAATCAATGTACCATGCAATTTTATTAGTAGCAATAATTAGTGGTTAACTAACTTGCAATGAATACAAGGTTGGTAAGCTTTAGAAACCAGTGCCAGGCTGGCAAATATTTCTCAAGTATATTATCTGAATTACAATGAGGAAACCTTTATTTTTAATCAGGGAGGTACAGTGAGAATATGTAATAGCTGTTTCATTAAACAGGATACATGAAAGTATTCAACAAATAAAAGCATGCACATGTGTCATTTTTAATTACTCCATCTATTTTTTTTAGTCTACCTTCAAAACTTAATCTAGAATAAAAGTTATAGTATTTGTGTGCTAAAACTGAAAAGCATATGTGTACATTTAAAAAGAAATACAAGTAGGCACCAGAAGTTATTTTTACTGTAAACACTCTTCATATGTTCCCATGTAGAATGTAATATCTGCATAACAACTTCTCAAATGTCTAAATTCCCTCCTATTCCCATAGTGCAGAACAGATGTTGTCCTGCTTTTATTATGTTAATTTATCAATCATACTTAGGTTGAATTATGAAATCAAAGTGATAGAAAATGTTTCTTAAGCCAGGATTCAATTTCTATATCTTTAAAACCTTTCCTACTTCTTTTGGAATGAGAATTTCATTATTTTTCTGTTATTTGAAAGGTCAGATTTCCATTTGCAGGTTAAGATGTCGCTAATTCAAAAAAGTTAACATATAAAGAACCAGCTCATAGCAAAAACTTTGCATCCTTACAGAAACTTGAGATGCATAAGTTCAACCATGCTGGGAAGAGCTTTTTGTTTAAAACATTGAGCTAAACAGAATGCAATTAAGGCTAACAGGACAAAAAACATTCCTCTTGAAATTCATAAATACACTCCTGGGAGACCAGAAATAAAGAGAAAAGAAATGTATTTCTAATTGTTTCTTGCCTAAGATGACCATTTAAACATATAACTTTTCCCAAAGTAAATTAATTCATCTACTTTGTGCTTTTTTTTACCTTACTTGGCCAAGTGAAGTAAATGAGAATTTTTCTAGGAGTAAATCAACACATTAAGCACAGAGTTTTTATTCTGCTTTGATGACAAATTGTGATTTGAGTTCTTCAGACTATTAATAAATACTTCTGCTTCTAAATAAGTCCCATAAAGCCATGTTAGCGCTTTAGGAGAACACAGTTTCTTTGTCTTGCTTAAGCAAGATTGGAGAAATTTGAAAGATACTAACTTAGTATTTGTACAAAACTATGGCCATCATTAATGATCTGTGTATCTTTTCATGCCCTTAAATTTTTACATGTGAAATCCTTTGGGAAATTTGTTCACTTTGCAATTTATGTTTTGCCTAGTTATCACCTATATTAGTTCAATTAATCATATTACATTGTACGAATTTTGATTTTTTAAAAGTTCTTTAATAATACCCGGATAATTTCACACCCATATGAATGAAATCTGATTTCTGAATAAGTTGGTGCCATCCAGGACCATATTAATGATTCTTGGCAGTGAAATAATCACCAGGAGAGAAACCTGAAATGGCAGGATTTGAAAAGTGCTTCCCTCCAGCTGAGATGGAAGATGGAAGGAATCAGCTATGACCCAGGATATGCTGGCTCGGTCAGAGCAGGTGTGCCCGACAGAGAGTAGTTCCACCCAAGTGGAGCTGGCTGGGGGTTTCCACTGAAATGCTCCTTGGTCAGGAGAGGCCAGCCCAACAAGCCCCAAACACACTGGCTGAGGTTCTGCTCAAGAATAGAGTTCTCCAAAATATGACTTTTTTAAAAGGGGGAGATTTTGTTGTAAGAAAATAATGCAAAGATTATTGGCTTCATTCTATACAGTCTGGGAATAAATAAGGTTTGTATAAGAATGTTTCTTACATCACTGCATTTGGTAGCTCATATGAAATACGTAGAATAGGCCATTAAATTGGGGCACAATGAAACCAGAATTACTCCCAGTTTTATCTCCATGCCTCTGTAGAAAAGAGGCGATTCTTACCTGCCTCATAGGCTGCTGTGGAAATTAAATTCTGCAACATATTTGAGATACTCGGATAAAATAGTATCAGACAAGGATTTACCATGGTAGATAAAGATTATAGAATGGAACACTCTTGATAGGAACCAAAAAGAAACATTCCAGTTTCTTCCTCAGGATTAATCTCCTGAGACTCAGGACTGATCTATGGATATGGAAGGCCATAGGCCATATGTCAGTAGAGCCCTACTTTCTTACACAGGAACTACAATAAAGTTCCCAAATAGATCCATCCATACTCCTGGCACTCCACAACATAGATCAACACAGATGTTGGGCAAGAAGATGTTTCACAGCATTCTGGATCTTTGCCTCAGGTAAATTAAGTTTATAACTGTAACTATTTGTGTCTGTGACCTATATATGCCCAAATTATTATAATATGTAGAACTTCACTTTCTATGCTTACTAAGAAAATAGCAGACAATATTGAAGAGCTTAAGCCTAACAGGAGAACCTGTTTAAAAATCAGTAACACAACAGGAATAAAATTATTATTTCAATTTAAATACTGCTACACAACCATGGTACAACTATTCTTGTTATTTTGGGTTTCTTGAGGATAGATGTGGTACGAATTTAGCTTTGTATTTGTGAAATCTGCAGCAAATTTTTTCCAGCTATCCACTGAATTTCTAAACTTCGTTTAACTCCTGAAATAATGTATTATATCCTCAGGTACAAGAGGCATTCAAGAATTGAATCATAAATCTGCATTTTCAGGGTTCCCAAATTTATGTTTCCTTTTCCTTTCTCCTCACTTTCTCCATTCAGTCCTCCTTTCCTTTTTTTTTTTCCTTGTGGCTAAACATTTCCATTACACATTTATTAGGAAAACAAGTACCACTAGGAGAAATTTAGAGGGGAGTGGGGCTTCTTTTATTTCATCTGAATACAGTCAGTCACTCGTTCAGCTCCAGCCACAATATCTGCTCAAGCTAATTATCATTTACCTAATTCAATTTGCAGTGCACTGCTGAGGTGTGAGGTTTGAGATCCAGATGTTTCCCCACACTTATCAGATCATTACAAAGTGCAGGTGGGTGGATTACAGAATAAAGCAACTGTTTTTTTTAAAAAAAATCAGGTCTTCTCTTGTGCTGCTACTTTGGTTGCTATTTCAGGCAAACAAGCTACTCTTAATTTTAATTGTTGTTACTGTAGCAGCACACCTGGCTCACAGCGACCAACACCAGCGAAGGCCAACGCGGCTTTGCGGGAAGCTTGTTGGCTGAGGACACAACTCCCAGAGAACTCTTAACTCTCAAAATATCATTGCCGTTCAGTTTTTCCCTTTGACTCACCTCCTGTAAAGAAAAGCAAAATCTTAGGTTTTATGCCAAAAGGCTGTAGTGATCTGCTCAAACAGGTAGTACAGGGTCTCTGCAGGACTCACCTAAGTTTGTGTGCATGTGCAATTCCTACCGAGGTTGATGGTTCCCCCAGACAGGCAGAGGTGCTACAAGGACATCTGTGCTGGAGCTGAGACACCCACACACCCCCCTATGCTCCCAGTGCACTCCTGATTCTCCTGCTCTTTTCATGATCCCTCCCTATGTGTAACTTTCCCTGAGGTAATTTGCACGCAAACGCACCGTGGGGAAAAGTGTCTCTGATCTCTCAAATCCACATAGATTCAGTAAAACATGCACACGAACATTCAGTCACACACACAAGAGAAAGACAGGAGCACCCATTACAAGCATTTGCACCAACTTGGGGTGACTGGGGGACATTTTGACAGATACAAGAGGGAAAGAATATTACAACCCATGCTGCCAGTTGGGACATCTTTCACATCTGAAATCCAAAGTACCTTGTTCAAAATATAATTTCCCAATTATGACACTTTTAAAAATTATTTATTTAGGGCACTTTTCACCCTCTATGTTCAGGTTTTGGGGGTTTGGTGTTTTTTAAATATGGATATACAGAAACAGTGTAGCTCTTTTGGGAAAAAGCAGAACAGAGACCTTAGGCGCAGATAAATACTCAGAAGATAGCAGGAACACTTATTTCCTCTACATACCACCAAGAACCTATTGAAATAGTCACTATTGAAAGAAAGGTTTTCATGGTCAGCGCTCCTCTGTACGAGATTGTGGGGCTCCATCGTTTGTGGCGTGTAAACCAGCTCTAACTCATACACACATTAGCTTTTGCTTTCTCAGCAAACATATCTTAAATCCACATGCAGGTCAGTTAACTGCAAAGTCTTTGCAGTGTGTCTGTATGTCTCTCCAGTTATAGATGTAGTCCTATGTACATTCAAGCACATACAGTCTGTATCTTTGTCTCTCAGAGAATATTATTCATGGCAGTACCTTGTAATGAACTGAGCATTCTTTTGGAGTGCACAGCTCTATAGAAGAGCATTGAAAGGATGGAAAATACATTCAGTGATTCCATTTTCCCAAGACTAAGGTATGTGGTCAAGTTCAGAAAGGATCAAGTTTATTGCAGATAAAATTGAAGAGAAAAATCATTTAAAAGTGTATTCAAAGGCTTGATTCTCTACTGGGAAATTTAATTACTTTAAATTCAGTATATGTGACAATCTGTCTGCTGTTCTAGATAGCATTTGATTTCACTATTATGCCGCATGACCAGTGGCATATTTAAAGTACATGCAATTCTACTCTGTGTAATGAATATCACAGCTAATATCACAAGTTACAGGAAAGGGTTAAGGGAATTATTATGTCCTGGGATTTGGATTTTTTAATTAGTTGAGTATAAAAACATATATAGATTTAGGTGGCTATATAATGTGTGCCCCACTTGCACATACTAGCTTTAGTATTGCAGGACTCATTCACACTAAATGGAAAAGTTGCATGCTCCCATAGTAATGCATAACAATTGTCTAAAACTGGAATCAGTGATAAGGAGCTATTATCTTTAATCATTATATGTACTTTTTCTTGGTTAGTTTTCCACAATTGACACAGATTATGTGAACAGATTATTCAATTTCCCACAAAGACAATGTAATGGAATGCTCTCTTCTAGCATATTTGCCTTGGAGAAGGCAATTTTCATTGACTTATCTTTATTTACAACAGCATAAACTAAATAACTTTTAAGAGCTGATGGTAGATTTTGGAAGATTTGGAAAAATGGAAGATTTTCCTTCATTGTGGACATTCATTTAGATTCCAACCATCTTTTCAAAGCATTTTATGGACTAACTTGAAAAATACCAGAAAAGCAAGAGGGATTTATAGCAAAATAATTAATACATATTAACCATCTGTCCATGAAAGACCAATGGAGAGGCAGTTGAGACAGCAAGATGAGGTAATCAGTAAACCCCATTGTTAGTGGTTGCCTACATACTGCTTCAGGCCAGTGTGTGAAAGCAAAGGCTCTGCAACATGATTTCTCCCCCAGAATTCATGGCAATTACAGAAAATGCACATACCTGGATGGATGAAACTTAGGAGTGGCTAGATGGATGAAATTTAGTAGTACCATCATGCTAGGCTTTGGTAAACTTCTAGTAGAGGTGTTATCCTCCTTCACGAAAAGAAAAACCCCAAAAACAAAAGAAAACAAGAAAAGGTGCTAGAATTTCAATTAATTGCATTTTAACACGATATAGCGATCAAGTAAGTGTAAGCTGCTAATGGTTTAGCATGGGCTGTCAGAACAGTGTCTAAACTCAGTCTGGCTATCACATTTTCTCTTAGATTCCTGAGATAAACATTTCAGGAGCTAATCTTGGCTCTTCTACAAATCAGGATAGGATCTTCAGTCTGGCAATTGGTTGTGGCTGATTAGTCTGTGATGGTATCTCTTGAACTTGAAGGAATTGCTCGTCTCCAGCTCCATCTCAATCCTCAAGGAAACTAGATTTAGCTTCCTACAAAAATTAAATAAGTCACCTTCTTGGGTCAAGACACCACCCATATTCATCAGGGTGTTAAACCTCTCTCAAGGGCTGATTGTGATGCAGGAGAAGGACAGGTCTGTCTCCCAGTGGTTGGAGAGCCTGGTGGCTCTCCATGCTCAATTTGTTAAGTAGACTGTTTTCCAATTCAGTGGCTACAGTCTGATTTGGAAAGAAGTTATGGTCTGACAAGACCGAAATCAATAATGATCATTGGAAGATAAAACAGATTTCAACATGTTATGAACAAACACTCCCTGTCTTGTGTAGATCTGATGGGTCACAAATTTACTTTCCATCCATTCTGTAAGGGGAAGACATGACTGAAGTGTGGGGGTGCATTTTGCTAGTCCAGCAAGGGCGCGTCCCAAGGGCACCAGGCTGGTGAAGCAATCCGCTTGTCCAGCGTGCCCGAACTAAGCAGCAGCTGTGCTGACACGGCTTCCCCGAGGTGGCTCCAGTGCTGCTGGGAGTCAGCCCAGGGATGCCTTTCCCTAGGGCTGCGTAGACCTTTCGCTGTGGGGAAGAAGCACCTTTAGCAGGCAATTCCCTCTACAAAGAGTAGAATCTTTCTTCTTCTCTCATGTAAATTGCCCACTCAAGGCTTATCTAATCATTGATATAAAGAAACAGGCAACCTGTGGGGTGATTGTTGACAACCTGGAGAGTGATTAACTTCACCTTTACAATAAATGCCAGAAACAGGTGAGATGAATCACCTTCAGTTTATTGACTATACGGGTTACATAATTGATTGGCATAGCAGCTTTGAATGTTTAAAACTGTGGCATAAATTCAATTGCTTGTGTGCCTCAAACTATCTAACTTCACTTCTTTATCCCCCCAGCTCCGTTTACAATTGGTTACTGGCTGGAATCCTAATGTATATAGCATTTTGAAGGCTATGTACACTTCTTCATCTTCGGTTTTGCAAAAATATTATGGAGATTTCTTGAGTTACAAAACAGTACTAGTCAATAGTTTGGTGATAGGGCAATTATACAAATAAACAGTCCTGCCCTCAGTCTCTAATGCAATCTTCTGCTTAGAGATATGCTAATGCTTCTGAGTCAGTTTGACTTGCCTTCTATTAATAAACTTATCAGTAATACATCCATTAACTGATTTAGTTGGTATGCAAGAAGTTAATTATGCAAGGAGACATGGCAGGACCGTGTTACAGTGAGATAATGCACACCTCTGATGTGGTGTGAAACACCAGGTGGAACCAAATAATTTCAAAAACCTGAACAGTATGTTAATTTGCAACTCTGTGTTGTGTGGTCTCAGGAAGTGCATTGAAAAAAAAAATTGAGAAACCTTTGAAGGAAATTTTTAAAATTACTAATTCTATGTAAGGAGGCTACTGAATTATTCTGTAGCTAACTCATGAGTTGTACTAGCAGCCATGTTCTGTACAAAATACGTTAATAACTTTTATGGTTTTGAGTGGTAATTTCAATGAATCAGTGAACGAATAGGTAATTCATTTATTCAAAAAAACCTTCACCAATTCTGGCTTGGAATATCAACCTGTCCTTCTTTGTGACAGATGTTTTTTTGTTGCTTTGTTGTCCTTAGTGAAATGTATGGCACATCATTCATGTATGGAAAACAATCAAATCCCCAAAACTCAAAAACTCAGACAAATTCTCTCCTCTCCTATCCCATGGGAAAGAAGAGAAGTAAGGCTAAAGCATCTGCAAAAATCCCACCACGCCACTGCATCTGAATGAGAATAAAACCTCTGGAACCACTTCTTACACTTCTGAAGCAATATGCTGATTTTATACACGAGCATCAAAGTACTTTTCAAAAAATATATTAGTGGATTTTGCAAAATCACTTGAAATTATTTCTTCTTCCATTTTACTCATACTGGGCCGAGCCTGCAGAAACTCAGTGTCACAGAGAAAGCCTGTTACAGTGCCAGGGACCCTGACTCCTAAACATGTGAGGAAAGGCTACAGGATCATTTAAATTCTGCCTGTGTTGTTAGCTGAAAGCATATTTCACTTTTGTAATTTATTTTCCTAATTTAATGGCTGGAGGTCATGTGTTTAAACAAGCTCCTAACAGCTTCTGTTCCTTCCATTTAGTACAAACTTCTCCACTGAAGTAGCTGCAGAAGTTAATATTAGCAGTCTTACAAAATATCCTCCTACCTATAGGGGCTAGGCATTATATCCTGAGTAGAAGTATGAGGATGCTGAGCAATTCCGACAAGGAGCCCTGGAAAGTAAGAGTCAGGGAAAAGAGAGATCTATTTTTAGTTTTGTTGTCACATTAACATTTTCAGTTCCTCTGCCATGATGTGCAGAACGCAGGAACAGACCCCAAAAGAAACTGCTGGTGTTCAGCATTGTGCTCACCGAAGTAGGAGTAGCAAAGGGATGTCATCCTGCTGAAGAAGAGACTGACCCTTTAACCTTAGCTGTTCCCACTCACATACAGATATAGAAATGTAAGCTACTCAGCATGATGCCAGTTAATTTAAATTACCTAACATCCCAAAGGGCAGCTCCCTGCTGAGGAGCCTTTTCTTTTCTTTTTCTTTTGACCTTTTAATACAGAGTAACTTTTCACAAGGATAAGTCAGATGGTCAGCTTGGAAGTATTCAGTTTCTGTGGCCTTTGCAGGTTCGTGCAAAAGGTCACCTCAGACTGCATTCTGCTGAATAAGGGGTTAGAAAATTTCTAAATAATACTGAATGGACATCAGCAATACTCAGTCCATGTAAAATGATGGAGCTGCACCATCGTAGCAATTTTGCTCCTGCAACTGAGTTATGCAATAACCAAACCTAGAACAAAAACTTCCTTTTTTATGACTGCAATTAATAATTTCTTTTCATCTAAGCAACCAAGGTGCTGCCAGCCCACAGAAGCTGCACCATCTTAACAAAATATTTCTAATGTTTCCTGCTTCCCTGTATTGGATTATGCTGTGCTGCTTGATGTGACAGCACTGAATTTGGATCTTTGGGTCATAGGGTGGAGCAGGACCTTTGGGGACAGCTAGGTGCATCCTATTAGGCTGCTCTGCACCACCACAATATCTTCCCCTTGCTCTTGGCCTTCCATGATGAGCTTGTTGTCTTGCACATTGAGGAGTCTCAAACCCCAGGAATACACTGCAAACACAGAAATTATGGTCATCACTACAAGAAATATTAAATGGGAGAAAATAGAGAGATTGCATGTTAGGGCTGACTCAATAGATCTTTTTGAAAGGTATATAAATAATGACAGCAACACAAACCAAAGAGTTTATGAAATGTGTTTCCATTTTGCACATTGGATCTTTGCCTAGGTATGATTTTGTCCATAATGAGAGAAATACTCATGCTTTCCCTGTATAGGCAAATGTGAATTGATGTTTAACAAATAAAACATCCCATATGTACTGTGATCATCTCAGTTCTGGGATTTCTGCTTCTTCTCTTTATTTTTGCTATTTACACACATTTCACACATTTCTGTTCATGCCCCTGTTCAGATCCCCCTGAACTGGCAGTCAAGACATTGAGTAGACACAGCTTTGCTGGAACAGCTAACCTCCATTTCTTGATTTTCAGCAACCTGTGGGTCTTGCTGCTTGATGATTGTTCATTGCATATTAGTAATTTGTCTGGTTCCATACTTTGAGCTGGTGTGCTTGGGGGGCTTTGCAAATTTGGCAATGCCCCTCTGGCACTTCCTTTGCTGCTGGCAGGTGCCTCAGGCTGCCCTGATGCAGCTTGAACCCCAGGAAGCTGCATCTCTGATGCCTCCTGCAAATTGCTTTTCTCCCACTGAATTCTCTGTGGAAGCCAGTACTAATTTCAGATGAAGTACAAAAAAGGATTTAACTCATTTTTCTAAGGTTTCCCAAGTTTAATGCATTATGTTATTTGTTAAGAGAGGGTCTCTCTCTTTTTCAGTTGATTTATACAGGAGTCCCACATGGTCTTAGCGGGGCGTCTGAAAGGTGTTAGGTAACATTTGGAGCTCCTACACAAATAAATCCTTGGGGCCTTGAATCAGACAGCAATACTGTCTTTTTTTGTTAAGGATCCATGTGGTGATTCTTCCCGGTCTGGTGGGAATGGAGAGTAGAAGCTATGTATCTAAAGCATATAAAACATGCATAAGATTTTCTGCTAGAAAGGGACTTTTCTTCCTCTATATTATGCCTATGAAGAAATCAATTAAGAATATATTCTGCTTAGTCAGGTGAACAGAATTTTTGCTGAAAATTATAACCTAAATCATAGCTATCTACTTTCAGACTTAGTAAAGAAGATATGCATTCAGGATCAAGGTGGCAAACGATAAGATCATGAGCTGTGGGCTAGTACACCCAGTTTAAAAATCTGTGCAAGAATGCGCCAGAAAATTCTCCTTGTGTCACTTGTAGATAATTTAATTATAGGCTTCAGAAGAAAATAAAACATGTTTTTTCCTTCTCTGCTCATGATCTCCTGTCAACTGATATTTATCTGTCTGGTTCTATCTGTCCTAGCCCCCCACTCTCTATATTCTCTATGAATGTTTTAAAATGTTTTTTGCCTTGAAAGGAACAGGCACACCTGGCCAGGAAATGTGGGACCTAGGGCATTTACGGGAGAGGCACCTTCTCACAGTGATATGGGTTCTATATGAATTATCAGTATATTCTAAACATATCTGCTGCTAAAGCTCATCTCTTTGAGGAAGGACCTTTGGTCTCCTGATGATGGGAGGTGGGCACTGGCTCTGCCCATGGCTGTCCCCACTGAAACTGAACTGGCCAAATCTCGAGCACATCACTTGACCCAGACCGCTTCTGTTTGCCATTTGGCACCCATCTGTTTCCTCAGTTCAAAGTGCTCGAAGCAAGGTGAAGACTGCATTACAGCTCCCAGGGCAATAGTCTATATAACCACAGCCAGTATTCTCCCAGAAGGAATGAGCTGGTTTAATCCTAAATATAGCTCAAGAGGAGCAGAAATCAATAGATGTAGAGCACGGATGGTCAGGGGAGTAGCACCTATGGTGAAAAATGAAAGGATGGAAATTACTTGGCACAAGTATTTAAACCTGTACATTTCCTCTGCTCAAAGAACTTTAATTTGATCAGTCAGGGTCCCCCAAATCTGAATGCCAGGTGGCCCAGCAGTTTGCAGTAATTCAGTGAGGTTCAGCTGGGGATGTGCAGAAGTAAAGTCATAAGCTCCCCTAGCACAAACTAAAGAAGCCGAAAGCTGTGGTCAGGGTTTGAAGCAACTCACACATGCTATAGGTCTGCACAGAGGGGGCCCTCTAACACCCACTCTCCAGTGGGTTACACCACCTTGCTACACCAATTTACATCCCATTTTAGAGCCCTGACTTGGCTCTGAAGTAAAGTTAAAGTTGAGTTCAAAGCAATGCAGCTGCTTCCAGGAGCTGCTGTGCATGGGGTAGGACTGTCAGGGGAATAGTGATTTCTCTTTGAAGTCCTGCTACTAGATGGATCCTGCTTGTCTCATGTTACTGTAAGCATCAAGTAACTTAAAAGCCAGCTTCAATTTACTGTGCAGAGGACAATGGGAGAGGCAAAAATATTTGTCAGCTGTGATTATGACTTTTCTGTAAGGCCCACATGTCTAGAAAACCAAAGAACTCCAAGTAAAATTGACTTCTACAAATAATTTTCCAAGAAAACAGATGCACTGACACTGGGTACCAATCAAGTTATTGGCAGTGAAATATAAACCATTTGGGGTTTATTTGGGGTTTCATAAATTACTCAATTTTTAATGTGACATGTCTATATGTATATTTATAATTTGAGATGTTTATGTATTATACAGAAAAAATGTTATATACACCATATATAATTGTTTTTCTAGGATATAACTGGAAATATAATTATTAATAGGAAGGAAAGACTTAATATGGCTTAAGCTTTTAATCAATGTTCCTCTTATTTTCCTCTCTGAACAGTGAAAGAGTACTATATCCAAGACATATTCTAGAGTGAATAATTAGGAGCCCAAGTTCTACAATTCAGCTATGGCACTAGCAGTTTGGGAATAGCTCATTGCTACCCAAGCTATTCTGTGATATGTTTGGCAGCTGGAAAAGAGCAAGAGTGATTGTGCAAGGAAGTCTGAGGCTGATCACATGACTGATAAAGATTCTTATCTGCCTTTGCTTCCAACACTGGATGGTACCACTTGCCCATAAATTACCTTCCCTTTATCAACATGCATCACCATAATATGGCTCAAAACCTTGACTGGAGGTCCAATTCTCTTATCTCAGTCTCTGAGGCTGCTGAGACTGGCCAGAAGTACACACCATAGTGCAGTAAAGTATGAACTATGTACAGCTATGAAATACACTGCATATTTTGAATGTGCTAGCAACTGTAATCACGTCGTGCAATTTTGCTCCTAATACGCAGCCTTTGCAAGGGAGAAAATAGTAACTTGAAAATACGTTTAAGGAATTGGTCATGCAAATGATCTTTCCCATAAAATATCTGAAAAAAAATAATTTTTCCCCCCTCATCATTCTTATTAAAGTGAAGAACTGTTAGCATATATACTGAGTTTATATAACCAATGACAAAATTTTGATTTTTGTGGAAAGATCTAACTCTACTGTCATAATTTAAACCAAAATGAGCCTTTCTATGCCATTATATCTCGCTGCTTACCTAACCATTGTTTGTCCTCCACATTTCATAGCTTACAAATCAAATCCTTCACTGTGGGAAGGTCCCAAAGACCTGAATATTGGCAGTGTTCTTGAACAGAAATGCATTGCTCCAAAATCTTACATAAATCAAAAATTATATGGAATATCTGAACTATCATCTGAGGGTTTCCAATTACTACCTTATAGCAGTCTATAGATATATTTGTCAGTGGTAGCTGCATAGTACTATGAAATGATGGAAATGTAAGGATTAGTATAAAATAGAATTTGAACTGAATCAGAAAACAAAGTTTTCAGGAGGGACAGGCTGTAGGTAACTTGGGCTTGCAGAAATTCTGTCATCAGGAAAGAATAAGTCTGAATTACAACCACAATCTAATTTTAGAAAGTCAGCAAAAATTAAACATCTTATAGCAATCCTTTTTTTTTCATATCACTTTGTCAGTGTTCTAAGGACTGGTCGTTTGGATAGAAGATCATGTTCATAAACACCAGGAGGTTTTATTTCTCTTTTAAATTGTCTGTTTTGGTTGCAAAATAATGAGTTTGGTGGGATTATACTTGTAATTCACTTGACTGCAGGAGGGTGCTTTTTCTCTTAAGTGCTCTGAGACTAGTATTGATATCTGCTGAGTGAATTTAACTGTAGTGTGTTCTGTATCTTGAAATACAAAGTTTCCCATGTGACCCTTGATCTTTATAACATCTGATCTTTATCACGTTGGTTAGAAACTCTCACCAATATACTGGAACCTTCCAAGGACACACACTTATAACCTGTTGAAAATCTCAGGCTTTCATCTAGAAAAATCCCATCTCCAAGTGATATTTAAGCAGCTAGATAGCTGCTAGAGGTTTACAGTAATGTTTCCTTCTAATAAGCAAGCATTCATCACCCAAAGGTGCAGTTTGCCTTCTGAGAATGATGTAGGAGCAAATATAGTCCACTGGAATGGCCCCTGAAGACTGCTATGAAGAAATAAATTGAATATAGCTGTAGAATGGCTAAACTGAAAGAGTCTTCACTACCTTTCATTTAAATTTCACTAGGTTCTTCTATGGATATAGATGAATGAAATATTTTTTTCCAAGTCTTAAGACTTGTCCAAGATATCTGAGATTAGATCAGCTGGGTAGGGCATACTACAAATAACACTAAGGTTGTGGGTTTATCCTCAGATAGGCTTAACACTTAAAGAGTTGGACTTGATGATCCTTGAGGGTCTCTTCCAACTCAGAATACTTTGTGATCTTTACATCAGGCAGGGAAAAAACCCCCAAATAATGCTGTACTTCCCTGGCATTTTCACTGTCAAGCAGGATGAGTGGACCCGTGCGTGCAAATAAGCACATGCAAGAGAGAAAAACCAAGCTGCAAACCTCAGCACAGAAACAGCCTGCAGAAGAATCACCAACATATCCTGATTATTCACAACATTGGCCCCAAGAACAACTCTGAAAGCAGCTTTGAAGGATTCAGAGAAAAGGGGGTTGATACCTTTGGCAAGGAAATGGCCTCTTGAAACTGTGTTTTTTGAAGAAAATAGAACTGTGTACATTTTTGTTGACAGAATAACATCAATAACTTCCTCCAGCAGGAATAACCTTCAAGATCTCAAATTTCCAGCCAGCTATTAAGATCACAGATGGAAACATCTTTGTGTAGGGTTTTCCACTTCAGTTACATGTCCTGGACATGGGTATCTGCTGTGTGCTGAATACACACTGATCTGCTGTACATTTCTAGTCTAAACATAGTTCCAACTGAATGCTAGTCTTGATTATTCATTACTTTGCAATTATGTGTGTAATAATTTTACTAAACACTCTTTCAAGCAGTGTTGATAAGCATAGCACAGAACTCTTCAAACAGTACCACGGATATGTGTTTTCTTTAGCCCTAGGCACAGAAATGATGCTTTTTGTTCATCTTTTATGGAGTTTGGTATTAATTTCTGTATGTAATTATGACAGTAATATCCTGTAACAATGTGCCTGTAGCAACTAGCAACAATTACTACTACTATTACTGCTACTGCTACCACTACTACTATTACTATTTCAAAAACCCCTATTTTCAAACATTTCCCTTTGTGGTGATTATTTGAATGAATATTAAGAGAGATGAATGAGGTCTTGCCTACTTGGAAAGATTAAAAATCCTTTAAATCTAGGCTAAACTCCTCTGACAGCCAACTAAGATAGAACAGGCTTCCCTGGACGTTCACTAATCCCAAATGTCTAAGGTACCTATTTAAGTGTAAGATAAATCACCCTTTTCTGATTTATTTATTTATTTATTTCCTTTTCTTTCTCAGGTGAGCTGGTAAAATACCTAATTTTAAGAGACCCAGTATCAGAACTGAGATAAAGTATGAGGCACCTAAATTTCCAGGTACTGATTCAAAACAGCCCAGTGTAGGCTGATCTGTCTGGCCAAAAGTCTATTTCTGTATTCTTACAGTAGGCAGTCACTGGAAAAAAAATACAAGAATAGACCCAGATGTATGTGCTGAAAATGAGGAATCCCATGCATCCCTGGGGTAGCACTTGGAATCCTTATGGCTGGGCTTTAAATGTGGTGTCACTGTCCTCTGTCAGCATGACTCCTATCTTTCAGCTGGAAAGTGAAATTCCATTTATAGACGATCCCATGATTCATATGAAATGCAATACTCAGTAGAAGATGACTCTAAAGGGCTGACTTCAGTTTAACATATCTATCAAAAGAATGTATGTTTCCAAAGACATTTTCAATGGCATTTCTGTTTTGTGAAACAGTAATTAAATAATAAAAAATAAGTAAATAATATAAAATTCAAATAAAAACAACTTGCATTTTAAGGATTTTTTTCATTTTTTAGCAACTCTCATTTCCTCAGTGTATTTATTCTGGACTAATCTAAGCATTTCCCCCGAGAAATGGAAGACTCATAAGATTTACAGTCATATTTTTGTAAGAAATTTTTTTTTGCCATAATCCATATGCTTTGAAATAAAGTGCTATCAATCTAACCACCTTCTAGTAGTCACTCAGTATTAGACCAAAGCATAGTATTTATTTGGATTATGATTCTGTAGCTCCTTAGTATATGATGACATACCAAACACACGGTTAGAAAGGAAACCCTGGAAGCTACATTAGCTATATCCTTCATTACATTTGCTGTCCGCATTTAATGCTATAAACTTTTCAATTCCACTTAAAAATTTGTGGAAATATGTGATTGTTTCAAGGACAGTCCTATTTTTGTTTTTACAAAGCAATGCCTAGAGTTCAGTCATAAGGATTTTGAATGCTAGCTTGGTACAAAGCTATGAATTCTCATGGGTTATTGAGTATTTTAAGAAACGTATCCAGGCCCAAATTGAAAACACATTATGTAACTGTATCTGGCAAGAGAAGAAATTACATTTATCGATTAGGTTTTTTATCAAATAATACTTCACATGGAAGTGTGAAGCTCTCTATAGGACATGCCTGATTGCAATCATGGACCATTAAAAAAGGAATAAACTGGCTTAAGCACATAACAGCATTTACAGGATATACTGAGCAGTGTTAAAATAAAGGATGTCATAAATTGTGTGTTGCAGCAATTTTCAAACAGCCAGGCACCTCTGCTGTGAAGCTTGCTGTATTTTAATTGACTAAACTGTGCTATTATGAATCTCTTTCTTTAGGAAAAAATCTCAAGCTTAGCCAGAAGATATTGGAATGCTCAATGTTTTTTTTTAAAGATGCTCGCCATTGCCTCAGCTTAGACAACAAATTCTGCCTAGCCATAAAATACTAAAAATCTTGAATATTTGCCTAAGAAGAAGTTTTAAGGTAGCCCTGATGTGTTGATGTTTATCCAATAACACATAAAGTGGGAATAAACCCTGGCTAATTACTCTTGAGCTATAGTTTTATCAGTGCCATTTTACTGGATTTTGTTGAAAAAATTATTTAGAAACACCCCATCCCAATGGTCAGGTGTCAGTCACATTATCGGATTGCACATATTCCCATTCCAAACTACAGGTAGAAAGTTTTATTTTCTTAGGCAATATTAGAGCTTTACTGCATTTCTATATGAAAGATGTCAGAAATACTCTAAAACTGCTATCATATTAAAAAAACCCCAAAACATTAAAAATGGCTTTTTGTACAAACACCTACAAGCAGGAGAACTCTATTGTTCCTCTTCAGTAACAAAAGGCCAGCTGGCAATAATCTACCTCTGCTGCAACTCAGGTGAGGCCAGAGACTACGGATAGCTTTACCTGTGTTACAATAAATTCATGGTTTGGTAGTAATAAATCTATTGTCTTAGAGATGTCGGGTTCCTGGAGGTTTTCACTGGTGCCATCATAGGAAAAAATGAGCTTGAGTACAGCTGGCCACACTGCAGTCACACCTCCCCTGCAGGCTCAGCTTGGCTTCATCCAGTCTTGCAACACATGAGCTTGCATGAGCTCTGATTTCATGAATATATTTTGTTCTCAGGTGCCTTGGAGTATATGCCACAATATTCACTTGGTGCCACTGTGTTGTGTTACAGTTGGTAAGATCTCCTTGGAGTGTTGCCAGCTGTGCCAAGAAAGAGGAGAACTTTCCAGCTTTATAATGCTTTTCTCTCAATGAGGTTTTGGGTTAAATACTGTAGCTAGCACTTCAGAAACCTCATTTTTTACTGCCTCTTGGTTTCACTCGGCATGTTGCAAGATGTACACAATTTAACTCTACTTATAAGTAACTGGATTCTTCCTATTTTTAGAAGATCCAAGAAAATAATTATAAAAAAGTTAAAAATAAATGTACTTAAACATAATTATAGAATAATTATATTTATAGAAATATATATAAAGAAACAACAGCAACAAAACAACAAGAATTATTCTTATTGTATATTATTATTATTATTATTACTACTACTACTATTCTCAATAAGGTATGTCTGTATTTAAAAACTCAGAGTACTTAATTAGCAAATTGTGCAGTCTCTTGTTCATTCAGAGGATGAAGGCTTAGGAAACACCACAGCTGCTAAAATGAACAATAAATACAATGGAATAAAAATGCAGATAAATATTTACATCTAATTAAAAGTATCAGTTGGAATTATACAGATGCATTAATGTGTAAATCTGGAAAAATCCTGTGTATGACTTGGTAGAGGTGGAATGCAGAATTGCAGCAGTTTCCATTAAAGGTTCTATTCTACTTCTATCTTTACAATTGTAAGAAAAAAATATTATTAGCAGTATATGGTCTTGACTGAGTACCAAACAAATACAAAACTAAATATTGAAATGAGCTATGGGATTTCATTTTGGAGCCAAGAGATTAAACATGGTTACTTATCAGTTGCCCAGCAGCTTAGCTTGTCACTCATCTGCACTGAACTCAGTAGTCCAAAATCAATATACTGCAGCTGCAGAATAAATACAATATATGCCCTTGGAAGAGGAAAGCATGTGGTGTGTAAAATGATAGGTATGATGATCAAAGTGAAAATGAACAATAGATTTTTATTTTCTTCTTTCCCATACTGTTTCTAATAAAGAAGAGTTAGCACCGTAAAATGGAAAGTGTTTTCTCCATTCTCATCTCTCTTTCTGCACCTGTCAACAAAAAAAATAGATATTGGAAACTCTTGGGCTTGTTAAGAATATTACTCTTAATTCTTTCCAAATAGAGAGATTGAGCATATACTTCCACACATATCTTATTATTCCCCTGCATGCACATATATACACTCAGGCATCTACCCACAGAGACATATCCTCTATGTACATTGAGAATGAAGGAAAACAAAAATATAGGTATGAATCAAATTTTTGCATGTTTATTTGACTGATAAAAATACCGGTTGTTTATAGATGAAATAAAAGTTTAATTAAGTGAAAGCATGCAAGGAAGTACTCATATTTTAAATGCCTTATGAAGATTATCTAATTAATCCCTACAACTTCTCCAAGTCCCTTTGTAATATTTCTCAATTAAGATGCTATTTACTCCCACTTCTGGCTAATTAATGTGGATGCAAAAGAAGAACAGAACAGTCCCTCTGGTCACAGCACATCTACCTGCCACAGCTCATTTTTCTGCCATCTATCATCATTCTTTATTTATAGATCTGAGGTGATTTTAAATCCATATGACTTTGGGTCCTCTTATGAAGGGTACTTAAATAAAGATGCAGATAGATACCTTTTTATGATTTCATAACCTGCATTAGAAATACATAAAAACGCTCTGTAAGACAATCCTCTCTTGCAAACAGCTCTAAATATCAGCTGTCAAAGTGCTATCACCTCCTGTGTTTGACAATTTAATGTATTTTTCTATGTTGCTTGTTCCTGTCACATATTTGCAAAGCCATATCCTCTTTCTCTCCCCACCCTTTGCCAATGCAAGTTCACCTGGTTGCCTCTCTGCCCTTCTGCTTTCTGTGCCAGCCTGCAACATTTAAACTCTCAAGTGACTGCTATGATGTCACACCAATTTAATTTTTGCAAAGCTTCATGGCGATGCTTTCTCCTGTACAATTAACTGCATTAACTGTAAACCTTTTTTTGCCCTCTGCAGTAAAGTGCAATAAGGAATCATTGCAACCATTTAGCAGTACAGGCTACTAAAAAAAAAAAAAAAAACAAAAAACAAAAAAAACC